>JAFLJL010000582.1:0-63910 GCA_018398815.1 Conus ventricosus | reverse complement strand
CTTTTTTGCTTTTTTGATGGTTTTCCTCCTGGCACGAAATACTGAAACATTTTTAAACCTTTAAAAACCCAACAAACTCCTTAATCACCTTTCCAGATAATTCATCTTTCATCTTTCTAAAACCTTCTTGTTGGTAATTGAATGTAAAGGCGATTCTTTAGGGTAATCGGACGTGTCATACCATCCTGCATGCCCTTTCGCTACTTCTAATTCCATGTCTTTATAGATGTCTTCAGTAGGGATATCTATAACAAAACTATCAGTATCTGTGTAAAGTACTCTGGACTCTGGATACAAGGGTTTAAAGTAGTCATAAAGAAACTCTAACATTAAAAGCTTTGATAATTCTAAAACGGTAAACCCAATAAAAAGAGGTTTGTCCAATTTGACTTTCTTTTTTTTCATCATTATACCAAAAAGCTGATCATGAAATCTTCTGAAGTCCTGATAATTAGGTTTTGAAGTCAGCTTAATTGCTTCGTTCTCTTTAGTGACCAATCTGACATCTTTACGCTTGTGCGGATTCTCCATAGTCTTTCCGAAACAGCTGTTGTTCATCAGCTTGAAAAAGTCTTTTTTCTGAAGCATCTGTGATTTAGTTCTGAGATCAGTGTTCTTCATGATGTATGGTTTCATGAACTGTTCTTGATCAAAAGCAATTATACGATGAACAGCTGTCAACTTCAAACCATGTCTTAAATAAAATTGTAGAAGTCTGTAATGGCAGACATAATTTTTTTTGCCTCGAAGATTAGGCACAAGTTTAGGCGGCTCTCTTGGATTCATCTTTAGACTTTCTGCTGCTAATGGGTAGTCATTATGCAGGTCATGGAGTTCATTAGGATATTCTAAGTCAACTTCTAGAATGTATCCACGCTGGTGACCCGCGTCAAACTGCTCAACCACTTTAATGCCTTTTGAATATTATTCGTACCACCGCTTGTGTACATTTTAAAGTTACGTAATGGAAGTGATTGCGCCATTGCCCATCCATACAGATGTTTGCATCTAAATACATGAGATAGTTAGACCTTTTACTTGGATCATAGTCGTCCAAGTATTTGTTGTTTGCTTTACAGTAATGATGCGACACCATACTAATTCCTCCGCGCAATCCGTTTTCAATCATCTGAATCATTGGTAAATCTGACAATAAATCAATCTGTACTCCAGTAAACTTTAAGAAAGCGTCCCAACTCATCCCGGGCGCAGAAATATAATGCGCGGGATCCAGGCTATAATGTTTCATGCAGGTCTTTCTGTAATTTTCAAAGACGTCCGCCAACAAACATACATCAGCCATCAAGTAGGAGTCATGATAGTCTCCCATCGTTTTACAATCTAACTTCTGCCATGCTTCTCGAGCATGCTGGTAATCGGAATCGCTGATGTCCTTTCCTCTAAGACTAGAAAAGAACGCGCCTTTAGGGGGAAGTGTGTCTTCATCAAACCTTTCCCAACTGTTCATGTATTCATAAGGGTAAACGCCCTTTCTAACAAGAGTTGGGTCAAAATATTCTTCTGTTATTGGGCCAGGACTTTAAGGACATAGCTAGTGACTCTAATGAACCCATCATGGGCTGCATAGAGTCATAAAAAGACATGCTATTTAAAACAAAACACATGTACTTTTCTGATGACTGCGCAATGCATGTTACCCTAAAGGCGCTGGTTCCTGCTTGCAATTATAAGGTGAGAGTCATAACCTCGCAAGTTGTGAAAGAATACAGGCAGCTTCCATGTCTTTGGTTCAAACTTTAGTTAAAGATTGCATTTACTGTGTGCTGCTCCTCTGAACTTCCCACTAATGTGATCATGGTCTCTTACTGTCGGATTCGCTACGTCTGAAGAGAGGCCTAAAACCGCAAATCCAACAATGTGTGGCTGAGTCATACTGCTGTTGCTCTTCAGGCGTCATCATGATTTCAGATATATTCAGATTATTAGAACAGTCATTACGCACTTGCTGCATGCGCTGTAAAAATCTTCTAGCCGCATTTGGTCCTCTGTATAATTCTGGCGTTGAATGAGCGCCATCCGACCTGACAATAATGAAGGCAAATGAACAAATCTGATGATTACTCATTAAGACTGTTTTTTTCGAAGTTTTTGTGGCGCTGGCCCTTCATAAGGAACAATAAGCGACTCGAAGTCTGCGTAAACTACGTATGGACTAGTTTGCAGTTTTTTCCAGTTATTAAAACTAACTTTAGATCCGGCGGGGGGCGTAATTAGTTCTGTATTACAGTTAACTGGGCAGATACAATGTTTTATATGATCACACGCGGCTTGAACAGATGGATTCTTGTTAAACATTTTCTAAGAAATTCATGCTTAAGTCCTTGCCTTTGAAGTATGCCGCAAAAAACCTCCTCATTGTGCGTATCAATTGTAATGGTGTGCCCCGCAGGTGAAAACATCATAAGTAAGTCCACATGATTTGAGTCTGGCTCGCCAAATCGTTTGAAGCCGTTCTTGTGACACCTCTGATGGGCTGTAGATTTGTTTCCTCATCCCATGTGTAAACTATTGACATGTAAATGGTTTGTTTTGTTGCTTCCAAACTGATCAATTTTGGCCACGCTAACGGGAAAGGATATTTCATCGAAGTTAAGATCATAATGTACTCCCAAAAGTTAGACACTCTCTTCTCTTCGTTTTGCGGGCTGTAATGCAGCCTTGTGAGAACACACCACATAAAACAGTTGTTTGTCCGAATTCCTTTTGTTTAGAACTGCTCCTTTTTGCGACTAATGCCTGGAGGTAGTGGAATGTAAGACCAGCTACAATTGGTTCATACTTTTAGCCTGTTTTAATTCTGAACTCTAATACTTCGCCCTCTGACCAACCAAGCCGCTCATTTTGGCTTCATCACGGCCACATCAAACCTTTGTAAGCAGTCGTCTGCCCCAACCGGGTGTTAAGTCATTAGAGGCAAGAATACGTCTGTTGTTTTAGTTGAGACCCCAGACTTCTAGATTTTCCTCATTTATTGTTACATAGTCGATTAAAACAGCTAACATTATCTTTAAACTGGGCGGGTCTATTGTTAGTTTACCGGAACTTGAGAAATAGCATGAGCAACCCTTGCCTGATACGTTTGCAGGAAAAAAATTAATGACTACTAAATCATATCATACAGTGCACTTGATAACTCTTCTTGGCATGCTCAAACAATTCGTCTGGACCTTCATATAATCATATCCATGCGGAGTTTCTTTTCTAACTCAAAAAATTAATTTAAAATCAAAAAAATACTTAATCAATATCAATGTCTTTATGTAGCTTAGACTCAAAAACAAAGTATAAACACCGCTTGGCGTTGTTAATGTGAGCGTTTAGAGCAGAGTATTAATGTTTCGTTTAGCTTTTTTTTAACAATCCTTTTTTTAATCTGTTCGTGGTCTGTCTGTTGAGAAAAACTGCCCCCCTTTTTATGCTTTCTTGAAGACAAAACATTTGTCTTTTGTAGTCATTAAAAATCAGCCTTTAAAACGACCTAAATTCTTCATCCGAGGATTGTTGAGTCAGCTAGTGCATTATTTATTATCAATTAAAAGGAATCTAAGTTTAAGCTGTTATTAGTTGAACCATGGCTGTGGTGCTTTTGACGGTTTAGTTTTTAATTTTTTGCTAGCCAGCACTACAGCTAATGAACACAGGCCGAAGCTAAAGACAAACCGCCTAGTGGTAAGCTGGGGCGTGCCTAAGCCCTATGCTTAAGAGACCAGCCACTCGTTCCTGCCGATGCGGCGCTTATATTGATGCTCCAGTATTAAACATAGTAACAGCATTAAAGGTGCAAGAATACCTTCGTTTGGCTTTGCTGTATTTTGAAAGGTCCTGCTCTAGTTTTTTGATGCATTTGTGTACTGGAATGTTAATCGAAGTTTTTTACTGCAGGGTTTCTACAATCCTCTTCTTCTTGGCAACTCTGGCGTTGTAGGTACATTTGGGCATAAACGTCAACAGACATGCTTGTAAAAAAATGAAAAAAAATAATTTTAGTATACTATACTTTGTAAGCTGCATTCTCGAATATTCAGCTGGCGGCATCAATATTAAAACAAATGCTCATTAAGTGGTTTATCACTCTCTTTTTCTTTATCAATTTTGAAATGTATATAGTTACGTTTTATTTAAACCTTTCTACCCCACTTCCTATGTAACTTAATATCCTCTGTCACCCTTAGGTCAATCCATAGCCTATTTTACCGTTGTTTAAATAATCAAGCGATGTCCAAACATTGTGAAGTGTAGATCTTAGACACAAGTCAACTTTATGTAGATTTCTACACCTCCCACCCCCAAAACATTTTCTTATTTCGTCAAAATGATGATACGGTTAAGGAAGCCCGCTAGCGTAAATTTAGGTTAGGACTTTACCATCAATCGAAAACATATTACTTTCGTTATTTTAAAGGATTACAAAACTTTTCAGTTTTGTCTTTTGAATGGGTTCTCTCATCTTCACACAGCAATAAAATACCTTTAAAGAGCGATTCTGCTGGGCCCAAAAACTAAAAATCCATATAGTGTCAGCCCCTGCTTTTAGGATATGTTGAAAGGATAGATGCACTCTGTCGAAATATTATTGCTAAATTATTACTCAAATAGTTGCTCAATCAAAGCTCTGCAAATTTAAGGTTTGCTAACAACGTCACACTCTAACTAGATGTCCGAAATGCTGTACATTGCTTCGGTTCTGATGATCTGATAACGCGTTTTGTATTCATTAAAAGTAGTTCATATGACTATCGGTCTTTTAATGGTCTCTTTGAAAGTATTGCGCAGAGATTTTAACAACGTCAAAATCTAAGTGAATGGAAAAGCTGACTACCATAGGCATAACTTACAGCTAAAGCCTTTTTTTTTTTTTTGTTTTTTTTTTTTTTTTTTTATTGCTGCTTTTAGCATCTGGTCAAGTTCGGCGGCGTTTTCTTTCTACGTTGTTAGTGCTTCTCATTTTCAATTCCTTGAAACGCAAGATCGGCCCTTTCATTCCCTGTTAGCCATAAATCAAATAGGTTAAAAATATGTCTGCATTGTTTAAAGAAAAACTTTTATCTTTCTTGCCCCTCAATTTTACAGAAATTTCCTTAACGATTGCCCCGAGTCCCAAATTCTGAACAACAGTCCAGTTAGGGTCTGTTGATGAAGCGAGTTCCTATATGGAAAGTAAGCCGTGCAGAGCCGGCACAATCACTTCATTCGCCCCTGAGGTCTGGAAATCTGACAGTAAGAATTTTGATCCGCATGCAATAAGGAGATGGATGATTGGAACAAGTAATATGCCTATTTATATCCCTGCGCTGGCAAGGGTGCTCTTTCAGTTTTTCTATGCAGTGTTGAGAATCGAGCCATATAACTTCTGACATTTTTAAAAAACAAAATAAAAAGTTAATTTATTTAAAAACATGGCAGGCATTGAAGGAGAGGAGAATATGATCATTATAGATCTTGGAGTCGACAATGAGTGATTCCTCTCGGAGCGGCTCAATTACAGAACGCCTCATTGCGGGATGAATTAGAAGAAGGGCAGCAAAGGCCTGAATTACAGAAAGTAAGGCATATCATTTCTAAAACAAAGTTTAAGCAAAAACCCCCGCAACTATATACAACTGATGCTTTTGAACTAAAAGATCACCATATGTATGATTTTAGACACGACAAAGGAGAACGTGTTTCCGCTTACTGATAAACGAGACTCATCAAAGATTGTACGAATGGTACAATTAATCAAAGGCAAGTGCAAGCCAGCGAAATCGCCTTGGCTTTACTAAAAACCAAAAATTAGATAAGGAAGCAGTTTGCTAAACTTTCAAAACATACAACAAGAATCCCAACAGATAACCAAATACAAAACATAGAACATGAGAAGATTTAAGTCAAACAGCATACTGAATAATACATACAATAGAAGCAGAACTCACTGAAGAAGAAGAAACAGCATTAAAAACATCAATGATCCGCCGCTGGCCCATGCAAGAAATACAGGGCGCCTATAAAGAATTAAAATCCCTTGATCGTACTTTAATAACCTTCAGAGGAGAAAAAATTAATAAACAATTTAGATAAACTGACTAAACTAGATAAGGATATAAAAAGAGAAGAAAAAAAACTCGCTGAGGCATCGATGCCAAGTTTAGGAGTGATGTTAAAGAAAAAATAATCCCAAAATAATAAGAGCTTAAAGAAATACGAATGGCAAGAGTAAAGCGTTGTCTACTATCCGAAAACAAATTACGAACTCAAGTGAGCAGATAAGAGAAACGACTATCCAAAGAATTTTATAGGCAGACACGAACGCAAAGCAGAACGAAAAAAAAACACTATTATGAGAGCAGGGAGTCCACATTAGCAGCGTTATCAACAGCCTAAGGATTTGCCAAATAATACACTGGTGATGCTATTACAGGCGGTACAGGCGGGCGGTGGAGGGCAAAGTTCAGTGCTTCCAACGCCACTCCTGATACATCATGGGTAAAAAACAGCTTGATCATCTTGGCGGATTTATTAACAAAAAATTAGCCGGTAAAGCTATAGACTCTTTACCTGGTATATAGGGAGTAAATCGTTAGCTGGCTTTTGTGTCTACTGCATAGCAAAGTAGTTGGCTTTATGGCCGAGCACTTATGGGCATTAGTTCTGCTTAATAGATTGGGTATATTTAGTAAGAATAAAGGCCGAGTAATTCCTAGGCCAGTTAATCCACAACAAGCGCTATCATTTCATATTCATGGTCATTACTTTTTTTGGCGGTCTCAACGGTCTTTATTGGCTTTGAGACCTCGGGGGTTTTGGATGACTTAATCTTGGGGGGGTCTAGTGTTTTTATTACTGTTTATTCAATATTACTGTCTCAGAATTAAATGTCGTTTTTTCCGACCTTCTGTTCATTGCCTGCCATAATGAATTTTATTGTTGTAGTTTATTATTGAGTACCGACCTGGAGTCTGTATGTCAGAAGGCAGCAGTATAAACCAGTGCAACAGCAAAGTCTACTTTCAGATCTTGATATTGTAAAACATTTTGTACCTTTCTAAACTTGAATGTCCATCAACTGCATAATTAATTGGCATCCTCAAATATTCTAGAGTATTGATATGTGCATCAAAACCAGTAGAAGGATCAGTTATGCTCGATCTCGTATTGTGCTTGTAACCTAGCAAACACCAAACGTAATACGAATAGAGTCGTCTAATCGTTTCTATCCCCGCTCTGAGTTAGGCCCTTAGAAGTGTCTAAAATAAATGTTGTCCACGCTGTATTAATGCTCTTGCTCTAAGGACCCGCAGCTGAACACTGTGCCGTGAAGAGAAAGATTGTCAGGAGGAATCCCAGGCATAGTTATACATTCTGTGCAACGCCCAAAAATAAGGGGAGCCTAGACACCATGATTAAGATCCAACTTTGTCCTAAAGTCTCCTTAACATTACTATTGAATTCGTACAAATTCCTTTCAAAAGGCGCTACATATCTATCTGTTGCAGAATGATTAAACGTTTTTGGTCATTTGGTAATGGAGCTTTTGCAGTTCAACAAAAACGTCTAGAAGGTGTAATAAAAATGAAATCTGTACACTGACTCTCACCAAAGGATCAGGGTGATTTAAATGATCGGCATACCGACACATCCACACCCAGTCGATGCGCAAAAACACAGCACAGTTTAACTGGTAACTGATAAAAACTTCATCGGATGACTAACCACACTTATGGATGTTGTCTTTTTTAATAGGGGGGTTAAGAAATCCGTTTAATGGATATTCACCTTTATATGAAAAAGCGGACAGTCTGGGTCACAGAAATGACAAGAGTATCAGTTGTTATATTTTAAGATTGAAGTGCGGCCCAACAGAAATATTTTGCTATTAGTATTATATTTGACGCACTCATTTTTATTTCATTTTAAAAAATGTATTGTAACAAAAACAACTCAAGTACCGTCCTTAGTTTATAGAAGCATGCTGTTAAGAACGATTGAGGAACCAAAATGGGTCGCACTACCATGAAAATATTCTACAAAGTCGATGGTTTTAATATAACTGAAATCCAGGAAGAATAATAAGTATAAGAAAATATGGCAGGAAAGAAACTTAGTTAGCCATTAACAATACCTGAAGGTTTAATACGGTTTTGCTCACACTAAAAGACGCATTGAGTTAACTTTGACATCACGCTCAACTTAACAAGGCAAATCTAAAAACAATATTATACAATCAAACACTGAAGAAGCAAATTACATTATTTTTTGAAAAGAGCTAGCTAAATGTTAGGCTTTGAACTAACCGCAAGGACACTCAAAGATTTATTGTTACAACCAAAAACACCAGACAAAACTACTTATGAGGGGGAATCTCCCTCGATCTTGCATTACATTCATTACTCATGTTCATTTAGAAAGAGCTGAGGCACTGATGACAACGATATAAGGATGAGGCCCGCAAACGGTTTTAAAGCTCTTCCATCTTGAAAGCTTCATATTGCGATTATGAAATATACAATTCCCTAATTTACAGTTTAAAAAATTAGTTTGTGGGAGGTCGATCAATTTAAAAAAAAGATACCTACCGACAAAAACGGGGGGGGGGGAAAGTGTAAATGTGAAAACCCTGCACAATGTTTTGGGAAATAAATATAATTAGTTGTACTAAAAAATAATGTCGCGGGGGCCAGAAGAACCGGAGTTACATTGGCGCCTATAAGGTGAAACCTTAGAATTAAAAACCTTGCAGACGTTGCGTACTTTGAACAGAACGTGAGATAGCACTTTGTATGGTTTTGAGTACACGTACGATGTGCATTATAAACGCAAAGAGGTTGGCGACAACAAAAAGTTTCCTAAACTAGAGCAACTGCGCAATGTAGAAGCAAATAATGCTGGCCAGTATGAATATAAAATAGTTCGAAAACCTGACAGCAAATGGCACTTAGAACCATATTTAGAATGGGAAATAAAATTTGAATTCATAAGCCCATTTACATTTTTTAACCATCAAAAAAATTTCAGAAAAGCATTCAACTCTGGCCCTTTACATGTAAGTCTTATGCCAAGGACAATAGTCGAAAAGAGATTGAAATAAAGCCGTATGGGAATAAACAGTACATCCTCCACAGAAGAGAAACGGTTTTAAAGGAAGCTTCTACAAAATTACAGTTCATTCCGCAAATGAAATTAGGACACACGTTCACAATGATATTTGAAATTTCTGTCTTAAAAGATAAGGAGAGGGATGGGTTGTGGGCGTTAGTGACGTCCTTCTAAAAGGAATTCTAATTAGCTGGCAAAACTTAGACGTTGACAGTCTTAAAGTTACTGTCGTCATTCTTCACAATGGTGAGGATATTAAAGTCATAACAACAAGCAAAAAAATCAATATTAGTCTAAATAGAAACAATCTTACAGCACTGAATTGGATTAATCTTACACATTTAGACCTTATAGGATTTTATTATACTGAACAATGTTTTGACAGAGAGCATGATAAAAACAATAACTGGATTAGATTAAATTCTAGTATAAAACTATGGAGCAGTTAAACTTTATGACAAAAAACCCCTCATTGTTCATTGATTTGTGGGCAGACTGGTTGCGGAAAAACAATATTTGTCCTCGACCTATTACAAACAGTTTATCGCTATAATTTTGATCATATTGTGATTTCTGCCCAACACTTAAATGGAACAAAGCATATCATGATAGAAGGTTTATATGGACAGATGATGAAATATATTTAGTTAATCCTAGCAATAAACTGAGTGAGTGTTTAGAACAGTTTTATAAACTGTTTGAAGGAACGCAGACACTATTTATTATAGATGACTGTTCGGCAGAAAGGGGACATAGTTAAAAAGAGAAACACTTTATCAAAACTAGCTTTTAGTGGAAGACATGCTAGGATAAGTGTGTGGATTTATGTCAAAAATATAACTCAGTTTTAAAATCAGTTTTAAAAGACTTAGAGAACAGTTAAAGACTGTAGTTTATTTCACATGAAAGACAGAGACTCATTTGAAGAATGTTTGCGCAAAAATGATGTTATTGAAAATGATCAGGAAAAACATAGGATTAAGCAAAAATTAAATCTAAAAAGTTTAGTAAATTAGTTTTGAAAACGGATAATCCTACACAGTATGTTTGTTTGTAGGGTCGTTATTTTTTGGTTATTAAAGTCTTACTTGTCAGAGAACTATAAAATGCAGCTTTAGGTCACTTTCGCCCGAAAACTGGGTTGAGGGCGAAAGTGAGTTAGAAGCTGCATTTTATAGTTCTCTCCGAGCCATCAGGTTTGTCCACCAATACAACTGGTGAGCTGTACGGAGATGTAGAAGGTTCTATGACCTTTAAAATCCAGCATTACTTTGATTTCTCTCTCGACAACCTCTTTTTTGCAAATAGGAGGGGGTATGGTCTGGTTCGCACTGGTATTTCAGTAGTTAACTGAATACTATGGGTTCAATACCAGTAACTGTACCGGGGGTATCTGTCAACACATCCTGAAAGTCTTTCAAAATTTCTTTGAGCTGTTCTTTTTGACTTGCAGACAAATCATTCGACAGAACCACATCGTCATAGGTTTCACCTTTGATAGACAGGTAGGAAGGGGTACAACATCATCTGCACTGGTAGATGTTAACACTCCTACACTTGCTGTTTCACAACCTTTGATCTGTCCCTGTAAGTTACATTGGGTACAAAATCATCACTGATAATATCTGTCATGTTGACATCAGTTTCTGACACAGGGCATATCCATTCAACTGACTGGTTGATGGCAACATTTGTACGTTCAACATACTTCTCAACATGTTCACATGGAATACCTTCTCAGTGTTTGCCATTTTGATCTATAATTAACTGCAGAAAGTTTTTCGACCACCTGAAAAGGACCCTTCCACATAACACGAAGCTTGTTATGTTCATCAGTGAGTAGTACAAGGACTTTATCCCCTACACTGAAGGAACGTGCCTTTGCTTTTCTATCTGCAAAGACCTTGTACACATCTGTTTTTCTATCAGCTGACTGTTGAGCAAGCTCACATGCATCCTTCAAACGATTATGCAGTTCATAAACGTATTGGTAAACAGTTTTACTGTCAGTATGTCCGTCTTTTTCGTCCATTGTGTCATCAGTAGATCCAAAGGACCCCTTGGTGAGTGTCCGAAAAGAAGCTCAAATGGTGAGAATCCCAGCGTTTCGTTCGGCATTTCCCTGTATGCGAAAAGCAAAGCCGGTATAAAAACGATCCCATTCATGGGGGTTCCTGCCTTGCAACCTTTCAACATGGACTTTAACTTTCCATTGAAACGTTCAGCCATGCCATTCGATTGGGGATGATATGGCGTGGTTGAAATGGAAGAGATTGACAACAGTCTGTAAATTTCTCTCATAAGATCGGAAATGAATTGCGTTCCACAATCCGAGAGAATTTCGTCTGAAGACCCACTCTGGAAAAAATCGCAAGTAATGCTTCAGAGACAGACACTGTATCGATTTTCTTCAGTGGAATCGCTTCTGGATACCTTGTCGCCGTATCCACCAAAGTTAAGATATAGCGATATCCGGAAGAAGACAGCGGTAAAGGCCCAACAAGATCAATAGCCACCTTCCAAATGGAACGGAAATGAGGGGCATTTTGTGCAAAGGCACATGCACCCCGACCTTTCTGAGATGTTTTTTGGCAATGTACATGAGCGGCAGTATTCTGTAACTTCCTTTGTGACACCTGGCCAATAAAAAGAATCAAGAACTCTTTTTAATGTTCTTTTGATTCCACAGTGACCAGCGAACAATGCATCATGAGCCGTGGTAGAACTGTCTCTCTAAGTGGTTTTTGGAACACAACTTTTGTTGTCCTGTCCAGGTACACACCTTAGAAAATACAAATCCAGTATGTATGTTGGTTTGTCCTTTGGTATGTCAGTGACAGTCGGGTTTAGCAGCAGAAAGTATTCGTCAGCGTCTCGTCTTTTCCCTGCATTCTTTAGATCATCTGGGTAATCTGAGTTCATCCATTTTTTGAGATTTTTAGCGGCTTGTAACCTTTCCCTCTCATATGTCTGACCTGGACTCACAAGACAAGAACGAACGATCCTCCAGCACCACCATACTGAACGACACCTGGCAAATTGCCCAAAATCAAGTCGCAACGGGTTACGATAACACAGGCGGTAAGAAATCCGGAGTAGTACGGTTATCGACCGAAATTTTTGCCAGCGAAACGTTTCAATCTTGCCTCCAAACGACCTACACTTTTGGACAGTGTTGAGATACTGGTTTTGAGCACGAAAGATTTCTTACACCACGGTGGTGCACCCAGGTCCTCGAAAAACCCAAATCCGCAATCCGTTGATGGCTCCGTTTTCTAACACCAGTCCATCAACAGATTGATGTGGTGCCAAAACAAGGCCTTCTTCACAATCAGTGGAGACTAATGCGGATTTTGATCATTGGTTGAAAGGGCAATTCTTTTCAAATGGAACTTGCAATCACAAAAGAAACATCGCATTGTCTGATCGCCAACTGACTGATTTTGTAAACTTCGGTTCCTGTCCACAACTGGCCCAAAAGGTCACGCAGTGGTCGTTGTCCACGACCTCGGAAAGTTTGCTGAGGAGCAACGGGTTTTTCCGGGGGTGAGTACTGGTACTGACGAAAGTCACTCGAACCGCGGAAAGACCCTGTCCGTTCCTAGGATAGGAAAAACCCCTTGGGGACCCAGGAATGACCCCGATTTCCTTCCTGTAACTTCCCTGTCCCGAGGGGATAGTAACATGACGCATGAAAACTCAAAGATGGAAATTCTCCTTTCCTAGCCCGCCCTAATCTGGGTGTGCGATACAATACTAAACAGCCATCTGACACATTTCCTAAACGTTTTCAAATTGCCTTTCTTTAAGGAAAGTGGCCAGATTTTTGCTCACGCTCTGGAAAATTTTCTCTAAGAAGGAGATCTCGTAGTGACTGAAAAGTTTGTTCGTTTTTGGATAAACGATCCATCGATCTAAACAATGACTCATACGAATTAGAAACGACGAAACGATTCCCTTTGTCAGGGCGCACAGAACGGAACTTTCGCGAAAACGATCGGCAGAACATTGAAATTTCTGAGTTTTCTTAACTGATCCCAATTAAATTTTGTTTCGCCGCGAGTGTGGGAAACAGTGCCAAGCGCTACCCTAAACAACGACGAAATATACAATGTCCACTTTTCCTTTGGCCAACCACAAGACGTTGCGTGATTTTCAAAGCGGAAAGAAAACTATCGATGTCATCCTTTTTCCTCGAAAGGCGGTAACTTTGGAATATATGCCATTTGACTGAGGGCGCTTGCGGAACCGACGGGGGAGCTGGTGGAGGTTCTCTCGATGCCTGTATTTTTCTAATTTCAGCATCATCCTCTAATTCTAACTGCCTCAACTAAATTGACTTTCTTTATCTTCGCTTCCCCCCTGTAGTCTTTTTTCTTCACTTCCCTTTGTAATCTTCTCTCTTCAACTTCCTGTACTTCTCTCTTCAAATTCAGCTTCCCTCGTATCTTCTTTCTTCACTTTCTAGTTTTCCCTTTGATTTCTTCTCTCTCTAGTTCCTTGATTTTTTTCTCCTCCTTAGCCGTCTGCCCTATCTATGCATTGTTGCACAAGTTGGTAATTTTCTCCATCAAAACCCAAGCGTTCCGCTTGTTGAACATATTTATCAAAATCATCCATAATGAACCGCAACAGATATAAACACAACACAATTTCAAATAAAGAATAAAAATAAGGCGATATAATGATGATGTTTTATGTTTTACCAAAACGATTTAAAGTAAAACAAAAAAGATTCAATTTCCGGTATAAACAGAAAACGGCTTACTAAAACAAGGTAGATATGAAACACAAGGAATGTATTTTTCCAGAAATATATATGTTCTCGAAAACAGTAAACAATTTGTAATTAAAAAAAAAAAAAGACGTTCATGCTAATCTGTTTTTTTCCCAAGAAAGGAAAAAAACGCAATAAAGTTTTCCGAAAATAAATCTTTATAAAGTTTAGTTCTTAAATGTTCTTGTGTCATCTTCTTTCTTACTTTCAATGAATTACAAAACAAATGTAATCGCCTTAACGATAAATGAATATGAATTTACAAAACAAATGGAATCACAAACAATTAAAAAGAGGGTAAGAACACAAACTAGCGGAAATCCTACCTAAAAGATGAAATTGAAAAGAAAACTAATAGGGGCTTATTGAGGAGAAGGTTTAAGAGTTTTGAAAAAGGGGGAAAAGGAAATGAAAGGATACACAGATCGGGAAAAGTGAGATGAAATCAAAAAAGCAAAAGAAGCCCTCAGACAGCACCCTAGTGGTCACTGTCCCCGTGAAACTGGAGACGGGGAAAAAAAATCATGCACAGTATACACAATACTACAGTAATAATACAAAATGATTAAACACAATCAATAAATACACATTTACCCAAACGCAAAGAAAAAATCACAACACCAAAAAAAAACAATTGAAGAATTTATTAGGAGGAGTCTTCCCCGCACTTGTCAACCTCTGTCCTGTTGAAGGAGCCAAGGTCGTTCAAACTCTGTGAAAAGGGACTATTGAAATGAAACGATAGGACGAGAAAGAAAAACCAACCAAATAACCTAATAAGGGCGATCACGGCTGCTCCCACTCTGAAAATAATCGCTCAATGTAGCGAGAAGCGGGGGGCTCACCGATCGGGGAAAAAGGGCAAATAGGAATCACGGCTGCCCCCACTCTGAACTAGTCGCTCAAGGTAGCGAAAAGCGGGGGGGCTCACCGATCGGGAAAAAAAAAATTAGGAACTTTACAAAAAAAGAAAACCACTACAAAACCAGAGTCATAAATAAGAGAGAAGTCCTCACTCGCACGAAAAAAACCACTCACACACATAAACAGAAAAAAAAATTGCAAATACACTAAAATAATTGAACTTTCTTTTCTTTTTTTTCTTCCTCAAACCCTTGAGGGTAACCAAATAAATCTTTTTTTCAGACCCCGAGGGTATAAATACAAATCTCTTCTTTTTTTCCCTTCCCCAAACCCTTTGAGGTACAAATAGAAAACTTTTTTCCCAGGCCCCGAGGTATAAACACAAATCTTTCCTTTTTTTCTTCCCCAAACCCTTGAGGTACAAATAAAAACGGCAGCTACGTCGGTGAACTGGAGTCGGGGTCACCACTGTCACACTGTCACTCTTGCGCACACGCATTCATGCAGCATTTACTCCATACGCCACACGCAATCTTTCCCAAACAACCCAAAAAGGGGCACTACCGAATTTTTTTCTTCTCCCCCCCTCCTTCGGAAAAAACCACTTTACTAAAACACATCAACAATTTGTAAACAGATTTTATATATGTATCTCTCTTTACACTGAGAGATAAACTAATGATCCAAGTTTCTATAAAGTCATGGGCCTTCAAACAACATTGGCCTAAGATCCAGACCAGAGAATAAACAATTCTTTCACTCCTTGATGCTATACCTGCATCAAATTTGGACTCGCTCCATACCCTCATGATTCCCTGTCTCTCTAAGACAGTGTATCGCCCCCTTGAATGCTCCTGTCACTGGAGTGATGAGTTCCCACTCCTCTCCCTCATCTTCTCCTGTCTCTGGAGAGATGACGAGTTCCAACTCCTCTCCCTCGACTTCTCCTGTCACTGGAGATACGAGTTCCGACTCCTCTCCCTGGAGTCCTGATTAGGGCGAAGGGCTGAAACACGAATAAGGTTCGTGTAAATAACCTGCTTCTTAATTCAACATATGAATTCTTTCTTTCTTTCCCTTTTCTTTAAGTTTTCCCCTGTAGCTTTCCCAACTATCTATCGCTCACCTGGTAATGACTGGTCAGCAGTGAGGACCAGCGTCCTGACAGGTTCGAGTCTCTAGGCCATCTGCTGGGCTAAAACTGATTCTTTCCTCCCTCCTCCTAGTGAGTGCATACTCAGTGTTCAAAACACATGACCAGCACCTACCAGCCCTTGTTAAACTATCTCTCAGTGTCACTTTTACCCAATGACCACGTTTGTTTCTTTACCGAGTCATTCTCACAATTATTTGGGACGCCCGCTACACTAGTCAAGCCACATAAATATTCTTCCTTTTCAGTAGTGGCATGGGGAAATGATTCATATCACTAAACTACATGTGATGGAGCGTCACATGCCTTGATGTGAGGCTACGTCATATGACACTGCGGTTGTTCCGAAATCCACACTGGAAACATCTAAGGCCCCCAGACATTCTAACTGCCATAACAATCGAGAATATACCATTCTCTCCATAGTTTTACATAAGCAACTAGTGAGAGCTATAGGACGATAGTTGTTAGGATCCGAATGATCTTTCCCTGGTTTAGAATAGGATAACAACCGCCTCTCTCCAAGAAGGTGGAAAATACCCTGAACACCAAACATGATTAAACAGAGACAACAACACTTTTAAACCTCAGCTGGCAAATGTTGAATAAATTGATAATGAATGTCATCTGTCCAGGAGCTGAGTTGTTGGCTTTCAAAATGGCGTCCTTAACTCATCCATGCTGAAAACGCAGTGTACCTCAGAACTATCTGGCTCGAAGGACAAGATTTGACTCTGCTGATCTTTTGATACGCTGGAATTCCTTACAATAATAATCAGCTATACGAATTTTGATGAATAGTAGCAGCTAGCAAGTATCAACCTCCTTTTTTAGTAATAATCGATCCATTTACTTGCAAACATTTAAAACGATGCAGCCGACTTTCCCTTAATCATTACTACGATCATTTTCCAGACTTTCCTTGAATTGACCTTAAAGACAAATTTGAACAAAAAGTTTTCCAGATTCTTTCTTCTTAGTTTAAAAGTATACCGACACTTAGCCCTACACGCCTGATGTTTAACTATTGTTCCCCACCATAGAAACCTAGCAAAAGTCTTTGAGCACCTTTTCTCTTAACCCTTCAATGTTTTGAACTTTATCATACCAAGGGTCTTAACATCATTTGGTTTATCACAGACTGGGAATAGATTCCTTAGCACTCTCTACTATCACTTTAGTGAACTGCAAAACAGGATCATCAGAAATCTCCGCAACAGATTCAATAGGCAGTCTACTAAAATCTGTTCTGATAAAGACTCCAATCTGCAAGCGAAACTTCCAATGTTCCCGAGGGACCCTGCATATGCTTCGTAAAATAAATAAAATCGGAAAGTGATCATCCCGTTTAGGCCGTATGAACCTGCCATTCTAAGTCCAAAATAAGGAAGATCACAAATGGACAAATCCAAGTGATCAAAGACCAGAAGAGAACAAAAGGTCGTGAGCCTGAATTCAGAAGACAGAGATCATGACCGATATAAAATCTTCAAGAACTTTCTCCTTGAGAATTGGTGCAGTTACTTCCCCACTGTGGAGAATGGCCATTCAAGTCACCCAATAAAAGAAATGGGCGAGGAGCTGAGAATAAAACCATCCAACTGACCTTCGAATCACAGAAGAATGGAGATAGATACAAACAACATACGGTAAACCTTGTTTAACGAGATACGAGCTGCCACGCTTCCAGATCCGTCATGAAGTGGAATTTCTGTATGTAGTACCGAATTATGAATATAAAGAGAACGCCTCTCCTTGAAAAAGTCTGCAGAAGCTGGCCTGAGTAAGCAGGAGAAACCAGGAATCTCATGCTTCTTACTTGCATTAAAAGGGTTTCCTGAAGAGCAATTACCGAAGATCTATACTCTGTCATAATAGCTCAAGGTCCCGACATTTGCTTTAACTCCCCTTAGTTCCACTGGAGTATGTCCATGTATTGTAAAAGAATATCTATCAGCCCTCTTCTCCAGAAACTCACTGTCCACGCAAAGAACTAAAAACGTTCTTCAAGACAAATCAGAAGCCGATGCTCCTGATAAATTTCTATGTTGTTTGTTGCCATGCTGGAATTTGCTCTTACTGGACTGAAACCTGCTGCACCAAATACCTGACTCGAGATTTTCCCCAGAAGGTCTGGAGTCCGAAAAGGACGCTCCTCACTGCGTGCCTGCTCGTACTGCTGTTATTGGCCTGTGAGCGAGGGGACATCTCTTTCCTCCGATTCTTCACCCCTGACCTCTGATCCACAGCACTTTGTACAACTGAAACACCTTCTCCCTCACCAGCGGGGACTGAAGCCTGTTGTACACTGCTGGACGGAACACTATTGCATTTCTGAGACAAAACCGCAACTGATTGTTCAAGTATGGTAAGCCGATCCAAAACCGATGACAACAATTCTGTCATTTCTTCTCCAGAGCATGAATGGAGCTGCTCCCAGATCATCACCCGATGACTGGTTCGCAGAATCGTTAACCACCTTCTGTGCATAAGTAGCAGCCAAAGGAGTCCTGACCTCCACTAACCTTCTAGCCTCAAGAAAGGAACATTTCCTCTCAATCTTTACTTTCTGAATCTCGCATTCCTTTTTCCACACTGGACAACTTTTTGAATTTGCTGAATGATCACCCTTACAATTGATAAAGTATACAGCATTTGTACAAGATTCATCATGCTTCTTCTGTCCACATCACGGCAGATCTCCTGACCCCGACAAGCTCGGCTGGAATGCCCAAAGCGTTGACACTTGAAACACCGCAAAGGAGATGGTACAAAAGGCGTAACTTTCACTCGACATAACCCACTTTGACAAACTCTGGGGAGAATGGCATAGCAAAAGTCAAGAATAGCGTGTTGGTTTTAATTAAGTCACTTCCTTTAGAGATTTTAACTCTATGGACCTGCAGAACACCCTGACTTTCCATCTCAGTCCGAATTTCTGATTCAGCAACTCCTGCCAAGTCAACACATCTGATAACCCCTTTCGAGTAGTTGAGAAAGGGGTGAATGGAAACCTAACTGTGATCTGCATGAGTTGAAACCACCCTTTTCAGTAGCAACCGAGACGCCGCTTCCGTAGCACAGTGAACAAGGTAACTACCAGATCGAGTCTCTTAATCATTTTAAATCCTGTGACGAAACTCCCTCGAACCACTTGCAAACAGCAAACGAAGAAATCCCAGCAATGGATTCTTTCGATCTTTTGCTTCCACTAAAAAGAAGCTTGGCCATGTGTTTTGATACCCTTTCTCTTTGCCACTTCTCTTATCTCGTTATCTGAAACTGAATCTCACTTATAGTCTCGTCCATAAGCGTGCCATGTCCATCGTTTCTTCTCTTTTGCTAGGGGTACTTGTTTAGACGTCATAATGAAAGAAAAAAAATTTCAACTTCCCTACTCCCACCCGCCATCGAGTGCCCACAAGGACGATGCCCCCAAGCGGTTCTCCAGCAAAGGGAAACACCAGGGTTATAGTGCAGGTATACACCGCGTGACACGCACTCCACCCCATCCACCAGGCTCATGACCAACTGCCGGGAACGGACAGGAGGCCACTCACCTGGCTTCCAGGCAAGCAACGTGACACACGGTTTGACCCATGCCATGCCCAAACTGTGGAGCGACCGTTGACAGCATTGGGCCCCATGCTGCCCCCCATCTAGGGAAGTCCGGGCCAAAGTGGCGTGTTGAGGGCGCGGATCCTACTCCGAATCCCTCTCAACCACCAGGACACCATTCTCCCCCGACACGGCTCGCACCGCACGCTCAACACGGTGGACCAAGAGGCCACAGAGAAAATAGAAAGTGCTACAGAAGACTTGTGAAAAAAGGAAAAGAATAGGATAAAGATCCGTAAAGGCAGAGATAGACAAAACAGGAAACTGCAGATTAATAAGGAGAATGTTAAAGAGAAATGCAGGTGAAAGAACCATGGGTAGGCAGAAAAAAACACAAAAGCAGAGAAAAAGAAAGCCCACTTAAAACAAAGTCCCACCCTCAAGGGGCACAAGAGGCGACCCTGAGAACTAAAAAATAAACACCCCACCCAGTCCCCCAGGGCAGACCCCGCTGGGGTGCCTGCTGCTGTGCTCGTTTAGTTTCCTGCTCTTCCTGCATTGTCTCAATCTGATTCTCATTTCTCTTTCCGATCTTCCCTAATACATTATCAACATAGTCCAGTAAAAGTTCTCCTTCAAGACCAAATGCCTTACCACGTTGAAAGTATTTAGTGAAAACGTTATCGTCATCCCCAGAGGCCATAACGAAACTAAGTCAGTGGACCAACGTAAAAAAACAACACGTTAAGATACTATGGCCACTGAAATATAGTTCAAGGTATTACTGTTTTTTGTTTGTTTTTTTCTCTCACACAAAATATACATATCACACTTTAAAAAAAAAACTACGACTAATTTGAACGGGAACGAAACGATAGAAATAAATAGAAGCTTACGGGTTTGGGGAATGCACTTACTAATCAATGGGAGGTAAAACAACAAATGCATGAATCAATAACAGCACCAATGAGGAATCAAATGCATAAATCAATCACTAATGAATACACAGAACTCAATCATAAATCAATAATCAAACATATGCATAAGTCAATCAATGATCAATACACGTAGGCATAAATCAATCAACGATCAATGCACATATACGTAGGCGCAAATCAATCAAAGACCAACACACACATGCTTAAGTCAACTAATGATCAATATTCATAGGCACATGTAAACCAATGCAATTTTGTTGGGATTTTTGTTCAGGGTGAATATTTTTCTAAAAATGGCCCAGGCAGACAATCATACACACATTCATTCAGAGAAAGGATCCTAAGAATGCTATAGAAGCAACTCAATCCCCAAGTGAAAGATAGAAATAGAAATAATCAGAGGGTAACAAAAGAAAGTCAAACTAAAGCCCCACAGAAACATAAAGACTAGACCCTCGTGTCTCCAGAAACTATACAAAGGAGATACCCCATTACGCTGGAAACGGGGAAAACAAATAAATCTGAACAATCATACGACAATACAAAACAATCACGCGTCTCAAACGAAAAGTCTGTTAACGTGTCCTAACTTAATAATTGGGGACATTAGAAAGGGTCACAAAAGAAAATCCTAACTCTAACAATATAGAAGGTCAATGCAAAAGTTCTTACGGGGTCACCAGATGTTACGGATGGAAATGCGTGTGTGCATGTGTCTGTCTGCCTGTCTGACTCTCACTCAGAAAATTGTGGATGCATGCACAACTTTTGGGCTTACTTACACACACCCATTTATCCGAACATGGACGGCCAGGCAACAGAGCAACTCCTCTTTCTTCTTTTCTTTTTATGCTGCCTGAGCCATCAAAACAAAACACACACAGATATACATATAATTTAAACATGAGATGGCACACCCACCATCAGGTGTACAAATAAACTAACCAAATACAGTTCTTTCTATGGCAACTGCCGTTAATGCCGACGACGGCAGCATGAGGCAAGAGTGTCACGACGCCTCTCACAGGTGGCTCACACACAAAAGAAAATAAGCTGATTCGTGGCGTCTCTGCCAGCACTCGGTCGCAGTGGCTCTAAACACTTGTGTGCTGTGGCTCACCAAAGTAACAAACTGGTAGCGACGTCCTGGAATACAGGTCGCTGACACAAGGAAGGTAGGCTGGAAGGGCGGAACGACGCAGGTCGCTGGCACACAACAGCACAGGAGTGTGCAGCCGACACCACACTCACGATGACCTTGAACGTAGGTCGCTGGCACACAACAGCACAGGAGTGTGCCACCGACACCACACTCACGATGACCTTGAATGTAGGTCGCTGGCGCACGACGGCAGCACAAGAGTGTGGCACCAACGCCACACTCACGATGACCTTAAACGTAGGTCGCTGGCCCGACCCTCGGTCACGGGCGTAGTAACAGGTAGGGCAGATGTCGGCTCACCGACCGACCGCTCCACAGCAGCAGCTGGGGATCGGGGCGTCCACAATCACGGCCCCGGCCCTCATCTGGGTAGTAGCCAGTTCCCCTAGTCCAGGGAACACTATCAACCTGGGGGAACTGATTAACTACCTTGATTATCATGGCCACCATTCATTAGAATCACAACTACCTTCATGTACATTAGCTACATCATATCTTGCTAGAACTTAAGCCACATAACATATTCGTTCATATTCATTAGCCACATCATATTTTACTATAACTTGAGCCACACATCAGCATATCTTGTTCAACAATACAACATTTTTTTTCAAAATGATAACATTACAAGATTCCCCTTTCCGGAATCATCACACTACAGATTTCCTTTTCCGGAAGCATAACACTGCACAGGAAAGGATTTCCATATAAACCTTTTACAATCTAGTCTTCCAACTTAGGAAAAGGATTTCCACCTGGATCCTCTTCAATAAACCATGAACACAATTCATTGTATACAATGATTACACAATTGATTTTTTTTCTCGGAACTATAGATGTCTTTCGTTAATTCACACCATGTTCATTTGCTTTCTTGTAAACAAGAATGTTCAATTCATTTAATTTGGTTTCACTGTTTTCAATCACTTTGTGAATGAATTCAAGTTTCTGAGTCAGTGTCTCTTGTAACTTTGCAATCTGTGCTGAAACGGTAAACTGATCTCCTGACTGTTCGTTGCTCCCCTCAGTTGTAAATGTCTTATTGCTGCTAGTCATGTCTCCTGACCTCCCTACAAAATTAACAAGGCTTTGCTGTCCGTTATTACTTAACAATGGTCTTTGAGATGACGAAGATCTTGATTTTTTTATGTTTATTGGCACTTGATGTTTCCAGTGAGTTATTATTTTGAGTACTCGCATCTGATGATCTTGACGTATTTTTCCGCTTGTTGGGACGAGGCATTTCATCACAATTCGGCGAAGGAAGAGAAAAAAAAATTATTTGAGCATATTTTGACAGCACTTTCATCGTCACATTGAAACTAAGCTTTGCAGCACCATGTCTTTTTTGAGACAATCACATACAGCTCATCGCGTGATTTGTTTACAGTGAGTTTACAACAAGAAAACCGGTTCAGCGGAGCTCTGCGATCATGCGTCCGTCTCCGTCGGTGAACAAGAGTCAAGTCCATCGAATAAAATTACACAACAAAATGAAGCGTTAAGAAGTGAAATCTTTGATCTTCAAAAAGAGAACGATAACCTGAAAGAGATGATCGAAAACCTAGAAGATCTAATTGAAGACTTACAGCACGAAGTGAGAGGGTTAAAAAAATCATTGGACGCGGAGAGGGAGCGAAGAATGATCTGGAGCAATATCAGAGACGGGAGTGTGTTCGCTTCCTTGGTGTTATCGAGAGCGGGACGGAAAGTACTCAAGAATGTGAAGAAAAAGTATTGGAAGTAATACAAAAGTAATGGGACTGGGCCACATTTCAACAAACGTATCAGTATTGCACACAGGGTGGGCACCAGGGGGGAAAAAACAAGGCCAATAATAGTCAAGTTCATGTCAAGAAAAACCAGAAAACCAAGTGCTTCAGAATCGTCGGAAATTAAAAGGCAGCAAGAGAGGGATTGTGGAAGACCTTACCCCACTGAACATGACGCGGCTGAACATTGTTAACAAACATCCCGGAGTAAAGAACACCTGGACAAAGAAGGCATTATTCATGCTTTGACGCAAAATGGGAAAATCGTCAACTGAGAGAAGGCAGCCTGCTAGGGATAGAGGAAGCGATGCAGACCGAGAACAGTGACACCACATCTTCAAAAATTCGGTCCGGCCAAATCATTACATATCGCCTCCCTCTCAGCTAACAGCAGACAAACAAATGCAAGGAACCCGGTATCCAGCACCCCGAGGCTTCGCCACAACACGTCATGCAAAGGGAAAATATCTGCCTCTTCAGACAACCAAGGAGAAAAAGGAAACTTAGACAGGAGGGGGTCAAATGGACATCCTCGACGGCTGTAACGGCGAGTGAAGACCAGCATCGTCCTCAACTCTAAAGAATAGACACTCGCTCATCAGACGAGATTCGTGGATGATTTGGTGGATGAAGAAATCACACCACTGTAATGAACTCTGGAAAAAATTGTGAAGAACAACCTTGGAATACACCTTTACTGAAAAAGTGCATACCCCAAAAAAAAAAAAAGAAAACGAGAGAAAAAAACAACTATTTGTAAAACAGTCTGGAACGGTTGTGAACGGGGGGTAATCCCTTTTGATGTTTTTTTGCCCCTCCTCCCTCCGTTTCTTCCCTTCCCCTTTCCCCCTTTCCCGGGGGCCATGCCACCTTACCCGACCGGTGAGGTACCTTTTTCGCCCTTTTTCATTTTGCCCTGCCAGGGCGAACTGGGACTTCCACAACACGACCCTGGCAGTGTCATTTCGTCCTGTCTACCAATGTCATCTCGCCCTTTTCCAATGTTCAGGGTTACTTCCCATTTGGTCTACTCCCATTTCGCCTACTCAGAAATGTGTGAGCACGACTTGGCCTAACGGCCTTCGTTCATTCGTCCTTCGTTCCTCTCTCGGCTTCGCCCTACTCTAATCTAAAGACCATCGATTCTGCTTTGGAGTAGACTGGGACACTGGTTACGCCAGGGGGGAGCCTTGCAGTAGGAACGTTAGGGCGAAATAGGAAAGGGCGAAAAGGGAAACAGGTGAAATGGGAAAAGGGCGAAATGGAAAAAGGGCGAAACGGGATTTACACCACCCGACCTGATCCCACCTGTTCCGATCTTTCTCCGCCCCGCCCACTTTGACCCCAGAGAACTATAAAACCTTCATTCTGGCTCACTTTCGCCCTCAACCAGTTTCGGGCGAAAGTTGACCCAGAATGAAGGTTTTATAGTTCTCTGATAAGTAAGACTTCAATAACCAAAAATAACGATTATCTACAAACAGACATACTGTGTAGGGTTATCCCTTTTCAATACTAATTTACTAAAGTTTTCATAGAGTAACGTAGGGGAAAGTAGCCGTGGTGAACACGCCCATAGAGTAACGTAGGGAAAAGCAGCCCTGGCTGAAGCGCCCATATTTCACGGTGGTGCACTAGGGTATCCAATTACTTCGCGGTGTGTTAATTACAGGTGAGGTTGTTAGCAGAGAGAGAGGCGCAGCCAAAGCCCTGGCCACTTCGTCCTCAACCCAGTTTCGGACGAAGTGACCCCGGATTGGTATTTCTACGTTCTCTGACAAGTAAGACTTCAATAACCAAAAAATAACGATTATCTACAAACAGACATACTGTTTTAGTTTTTGTTTAATCCTGTGTTTTTCCTGGTCATTTTTAATAACATCATTTCACACCACACACACACACAACCACACCAACACACACACACACACACACACACACACACACACACACACACCGTACCACTCACGCACACACACACACATCACACACCACACACACACACACACACACACACACACACACCACACACCACACACCACACACAACACACGTGCGATCTCATACATTCACAGACTCTCTGTCCTCAGGCTGACACGAGGCTGAAACCTGATCACTTAATTTACGTCTAGCTCAGACAAGCGGCCTGCGTTTGCGCACGGCCCGCTTACAAACTGCGACCAAAATATAAAACACACCGCCGGAACAGAGAGAGAGAGAGAGAGAGAGAGAGGAGAGAGAGAGAGAGAGATTACATCACCTAATGTTTTGGAACATTCTAGACTGTCACGTGACAATACCACTTCGAGGTTGCCACGTCGGCACTACGTCAGCAAGACCGGGTTTGGCATTCTTTCTGAGGCTGGTGGACAAGAAGGTTGGTTATTGACTGTGCTCCAACTGGGTTGTATTTTAAAATGGCTGTTGCGTTTACTGAAGACAGGTTTGTGCTATTGAAGATCACAAGTTTTACCATACCTGCATGTCAGAGTATTTGTCGAAAAAAGAACGAGGTGAAGCATGTTTTTTACCAGTTAAACCAAAACGAAGTATTGCTTTTTTGGAAGGTGAGGGAAAGGAAAAAAGTGAACCGACTGCTTTAGAAATGGACGAATATCTTAAAGGTTTGTTGGTTCAAGAAAATGAAACGTTCAAAATGACATTACTGAACAAGATGTAGTCAGGTTCAATACGTTTTTAACTGTTGATGCGATGCTCCCTTTTCTAAAAAACGGTGCGATGGTTGATAAAACAAAATAAAAAGCAAACAATTCATCACGCGTTGATTGTGGGGCGCTGGCTTGAGACAGCTAAAGCCATGTTTGAAAGAACAAAAACTCTTCAAACTGGCGTTCATTTCTTAAGGTGGAGGTGAACATGTCTGATTCGTATGCTAGGAAACTCATTCAACTTTCTGTGTGTTTTTATAACTATCCTAAATTCCACAAGCTAGGAATCAGTATAAATGAACTGTGTAGCAAACGCCAAACCATTATTAAACTTATGCAACTGAATGACGATTTTCGAATGTTCTGGCAAAACTAGATAGGGCTAGGCAGGCCTTTAGTACATCTACCAGTATGGAGAGGAGTAGTGTGTGGCCAGCACTATCTTCATATAAATGCTCCAAATACAATGACGGATGTACTACTACTGGCGATTAGAGCCGCCATAAAAGCTCGGCTACAGCAGTAATTGCTGTAACTCTGCCAAAGCCAGTTGCAAGCCTGGTTGAGAAAAGAGGAGCACAGCAAACTAGGCCAAGTGATCATATATGATCGCTTGCCGCCAATGACGTCAGCACGGAGCACCTGCAAAGCTCGGCGGCAAACTAGGCCAAGTGATCAATTATGATCGCTTGACTGCAAACTAGGCCATGTGATCATATATGATCGCTTGACTGCAAAGCGCGGCAGCACTGCAAAAGCTCAGCGGCAAACTAGGCCAAACGGCCCTATGTGATCACTTGGCCTAGTTGATTGAGGTTGCGCGCGGGGACACAACCTGTTTAGTCACAAAGCAAGAAGTGGCCCTAGTAGTTTCACTTCTTGTTTGTTTGTTGGTGTTTGTGTGTTTTGTCCTACCCACGCATGCACACCCCCACCCACCCCACCCTACCCACCCCCACCCCACGCATGCACACACTTAAGTCACCCCAAGTTCTTAATTAAGTTTTTAATTAAGTCACCCAAGTTCTTAATTAAGTTTTTAATTAAGTTACTTCAAGTTCTTAATAAGTTCTTGATTAAGTTCTTAATTAAGTTCTTGATTAAGTTACCTCACGATTGTAATTAAGTCGTCCTTTAAGTACAACCAAGTTCTTATTCAAGTTATCTTATAATTATCAAAAAACAATCTATGTTTTTATCTTAAATAGTAGGTGTCTAATATAGTACACACACGCCTCAAAAAAACGCGTCATCGTTGAGGATGTCTTGCTCAGCGTCTTTGGCGTGTAATTGGTCAGCATAGATCTTAATGAAGTTCTTACATCCTAAGCAACCACATTGATTACAATTCTGGTCTATGGAAATGTCTTTTATAGACTCCATGTCTTTATTTATTGACTTCATCATTTTAAACAAATAATAATCCGCCATGATCTATTTTTTATCAAAAAATTTTTTAAATATTATTGCATTATAAATGGATCAAAATGATGTTTTGTTATTGGCGGTTTTGGCGTGCTGTTGTCTTTTTCTGCATTTAGTGGTCCAGGTTTTTTTTAACTTCTTTTGTTTTTGTTGCCATTGGTTATATATTTTATAACCGTAATAACCGCCCCAGCAGCAACAAGGACGCCAAAAAATGACAACAGTTTTAAGTTCAATATTCCATGAAGGCTTTGGTGCCCTTAAATTAACTTGCTCTTGTTTTGGAGCTGGCATTGGATCAACTGTTGGCGTTATGTTTTCATTATGAGCTATATTCTGTAACATTAATTTTTTTGTCTGTTCCACTCCGCTAATCTTTTTCCTGCTTCAACACGCCCAGGATGAGGTGTTTTACTGGTTACTTTCTCGACTTGATTCAATGTTTTCTGATTCAGGGTTTCCTGATTCTGCTCGGTCATTTTGAAGGGAAATAAAATTTTATATGATTAAAAGTTATTAATCCCATGATTAATGGCGATAACAATGTTCCAAATCTGTAGTTATAGATCACATCCTAGAGACTCTAATGACTTTGTTAAAACTGGATCTTGCGTTAAATCATACGTAAGTCTTGTTCAGAATCAATGGGAGCAAATTTACTAACTAGTTTAGTGTACAAACTAAGAACCGTTTGCCCCACACTTTTTACCATTCTAGACCCCAGCTGCGCTTCATACCTGTTATGATACTTTATAATGTCTTGTGGCGACATCTGTTGAATCTGTTCAATGCTGAATTCAGTTCCGAGGAACTGTTTTGTTTTTCCACATGCTGCCAAAGAATACAGCCTCTCCTTTTTGGGCATAATAGCTTGGTCATCAACTTGGTCATTCATAAGTTCAGGAAGGTTTAGGCCGCCTGTAGCTGTAGTAGATCATCACTGTTCATGTTTTTTATTAATTATAATTATTTTATTTCTAAAAATGAGCGCCGAAAAAACTGTCGCCAACCTTGTATACCATTCTGCCGTTATTGGAGGTCTAAGTGTAGGATACTCAATGCTTGGTAAAAGCTTGTTAAGAATTAAACCAGCGGATCTTGGCAAGCTAGACTTTGAGGATTCAGCAAAGCTAATTGCTGTTATAGGAGGGTTCGTTTGCTACGAAAGATTTTCTAGTTAAGCAAGGAATAATTCCAGACAATATAAATATGTAAATAAAAAATACATTTATAAAAAATGGCTTCGCTCGTAATGATGATAGGCGGCGCTGTGGTTAATGCGCTTGCTTTTAGTGGAAGTAATTACGCATTTAGTAAACTGCGAGATGAAGGCGAGAGAAAAAGACATAACAAAGCTGTGGAGCAACTAGCTGCAGCACAAGATCGCTATGAAAAGCAGAGAATTGAGCAGTTGGATTTTATTAACGACACACTGAAAAAACAGGGCCAATGCAGCTTACACATTTAAAGATGTTGACCAGGCAGTAAAAGAATATTATCTTGTAACAGGCAAACCAATCGAAACATTGCCCCACCAAAATTCAGTGACTTTTATCATCCATCAGAAAAACAAAAGATGCAAGAAATCGGGTTTATTGTTGTTGGTATGACTGTTTGTGTATTTTGTTGCGCATAATATTGGCTGAATAAAAAATGAACAAAATTTATTATTCGCCCAAAGGATATTGGAAGGGAATCACGGCAATCAAAAAGCTAAGCCAAGCGGCAGGTGTCAGTGAACAAACGGCAAAAGAATGGTTATCTAAACAAGCGATTTGGCAAATTTATCTACCTGCGCCTAGACGAATACAGAGACCGCACTTTGTCATACAATACCGAACGACACCCATCAAATGGACCTTCT
Organism: Conus ventricosus; assembly: GCA_018398815.1. Taxonomy (NCBI): domain Eukaryota; kingdom Metazoa; phylum Mollusca; class Gastropoda; order Neogastropoda; family Conidae; genus Conus; species Conus ventricosus. Next base: position 34,635 of record JAFLJL010000582.1, on the reverse strand, counting down.
ATATTTACCCTCTGATACGATTAGACGAAAAAGATTTAAGTACGCACTTACAGTCATTGACGTAGCTTCAAGATACAAAGATGCGGAACCATTAACACAAAAGAGTGCTTCTGCTGTTGCTGTTGCTATACAACTAATATACAACGAGGTCCTTTAACTTATCCTCGCATGATTCAAGTCGATGATGGAAAAGAATTTAAAGGGCAAGTGAATCAATTATTGTTGAAACATAGAGTTACCATCAAAAGAGGCATTCCAGGAGTTCACAGATCACAGGCTTTAGTTGAAAACTTTAACAAACAGTTAGCTGAAAGACTTTTCTCCTACCAGTATCACAGAGAGCTTATTGACAATTCTCGCAACACAGAATGGGTTAGAAGATTGCCCTCAGTTTTGCACGCAATGAATAATGAAGAATTTAAAGGTATAAAACCAGTACAAGCAATCAAAAGAAAAACAAAAAATTTTGTTGAAGGAGAGACTTCACCCGGCAAACTATTACCATTTGGTTTGAAAGTAAGGTACTTTTTTTACCGGGAGAAGCAGAAGGGGGACACTCGCATCAGGGCAACAGATCCAGTTTGGGTGTTGATCCATATGAAATAAAAAGAATTGTAAAAATGAATCCGCCCGTGTATTATTTACGAGAAACTGCCCAAAACAAAGAAAACCAGCTCCTCAAAGATCTTTTGTGATGGAAGAACTCCCAGATAATCCCACCAGACACAGTTCCAGTTGCTTAGTTAATTTACGTAAACTTATTTGATTTAAAATGGAAGCTCAGAAGGAAGCTCAGAATGAAACAAGAATGGAAAAGGGAAGAGACCTTGAAAATGATACGGGATCATTTCATGCGTGTAATGCTTTTAAAGGGAAAACCCATTTTCGGGGTTAATCATGCATGCTAAATCATCCAGATCACCTACAACTCAAACCCCCAAATTGGGAAAAAGAATTTTCTTGAAATAATAAAAAAATTCGAACGCATAAAGCAAACATAAAAAAAAAATTTAGCTGAATTGGATGAAGCTATGTTTGATCTTATAAAAAAGTTGATGAAAAATAATAAACCCCCCTGTTTATGCGGCCCTCCAGTGCCCGATTGCATAGAAAACTCCGGATTAACAAAAAACACTTTTTTGTGTTTTTTTCTATCTAACGATTTCTTTGTTAAAAAACTGTTGTGTTGATCTCAGTAGATTAGATCGCAGTTTTGCGTTGTCATGATGAAAAGTCTTATTGCCAAACAATGCTTCTTTATAGTTGTCATGTGATATGTTTGACTGCACAACGCTGCGAGTATTCCCTTTGCTTTCTTAATGATTTTCTCCTGGCTCAAAATACGTACATTTTTTCCTTAACCCCACATACCCCTTGATCACCTTTCCAGATAATTCATCTTTCATCTTTCCTAAAACCTTCTTATTAACGGTTTGAATGAAAAGGGCGAATCTTTGGGGTTTAATCAGATGTATCATACCATCCTGATGTCCTTTAGCCACTTCGGTTTCCATGTCTTTATAGATGTCTTCAGTAGGGATATCTATAACAAAACTATCTGTATCTGTTGTAAAGTACTCTGGCCCTCTGGATACAAAGGGTTTAAAAGTAGTCATAAAAAAATTCTAACATCAAAGCTTTGATAATTCTAAAACAGTAAACCCAATAAATACAGGTTTGTCCAATTTGACTTTCTTTTTTTCATCATTATCCCAAAAAAAGCTGTTTCATGGAATCTTCTAAAGTCCTGATAATTTGGTTTAGAAGTCAGCTTAATTGCTTCGTTCTCTCTGGTGCCCAATCTGACATCTTTGCGCTTGTGCGGATTCTCCATAGTTTTTCCCAAAACAGCTGTTGTTCATCAGCTTGAAAAAGTCTTTTTCTGAAGCATCTGTGGATTTGGTTCTGAGATCAGTGTTCTTCATGATGTATGGTTTTCATGAACTGTTCTTGATCAAAAGCAATTTACGATGAACTGCTGTCAACTTAAAACCATGTCTTAATAAAATTGTAGAAGTCTGTAATGACAGACATAATTTTTTTTGCCTCGAAGATTAGGCACAATTTTAGGCGGTTCTGTTTTTGCCATCTTTAGACTTTCTGCTGCTAATGGATAGTCCATTATCCCAGGTCATGGAGTTCATGAGGAATTCTAAGTCAATTCTAGAATGTATCCGCGCTGTTGACCCGGCGTCAAACTGCCCCAACTACTTTAATGCCTTTGATATTTTTCGGATCCCCACCTGTGTACATTTTAAATTTGCGTAATGGAAGCGATTGCGCCATAGCCCATCCTACAGTTTGTTTGCATCTAAATACATGAGATAGTTAGACCTTTTACTCGGATTATAGTCGTCCAAGTATTTGTTGTTGCTTTACAGTAATGATGCGAGGGCCATACAATTCCTCCACGCAATCCGTTTTCAATCATCTGAATCATTGGTAGGTCAGACAATAAATCAATCTGTACTCCATAAACTTTAAGAAAGCGTCCCAACTCATCCCGGGCGCAGAAATGTAATGCGCGGGAAATCAGGCTATAATGTTTCCCATGCAGGTCTTTCTATAATTTTCAAAAATATCCGCCAACAAACATGTATCAGCCATCAAGTAGGAGTCATGATAGTCTCCCATCGTTTTAAAACTCTAACTTCTGCCACGCCCTCTTGAGCATGCTGGTAATCAGAATCGCTGACACCCTTTCCTCTAAGACTAGAAAAGAACGCGCCTTTAGGAGGAAGTGTGCTTCGTCAAACCTTTCCAACTGTTCATGTATTCATAAGGGTAAACGCCTTTCTAACAAGAGTTGGGTCAAATATTCTTCCGTTATTGGGCAGGACTTTAAGGACATAGCCAGTGACTCAATGAACCCATCTGTGTTGCATAGAGTCATAAAAGACATGTTATTTAGATTAAAGCACATGTACTTTCTGATGACTGTGCAATGCATGACACCCTGAAGGCATCGTCCACTGCTTTCATTATAAGATGAGAGTGTAACCTCGCAAGTTTTGAAAAAGATGGGCAGCTTCCATGTCTTAGGATCAAACTTTAGTTGAAGATTGCATTTTACTGTGCGCCCGCTCCTCTAAACTTTCCACTAATGTGATCATGGTCTCTTACTTTTGGATTGGGTTCCTCACTGAGTTCTAAACCACAAATCCAACAGTGAGTGGCTGCGTCATACTGTTCTTGGTTCAGGCGTCATCATGATTTCAGATAAATTCAGATTATTAGAACAGTCATTACGCACTTGCTGCATGCGTTTTTTTAAAAAGTATTCTGCAGCATTAGGCCCTCTATATAATTCTGGCGTTGAATGAGCGCCCATCCGACCCAACAATAATGAAGGCAAATGAACAAATCTGATGATTACTCATTAAGACTGTTTTTCGAAGTTTTTTGTGGCGCGGCCCCTTCATAAAAGGAACAATAAGCGACTCAAATCTGCGTAAACAACATTTTGGAGAATTTTGCATCCGTTTCCAGTTCTTAAAACTAACTTTACTGCCTTCTGGGGCGTAATTAGTCTGTATTTCAGTCAACTGGGCCCAATACAATGTTTCTTATGTTCGCTTGCGGCTTGAACAGATGGCATTCTTGTTAAACATTTTCTAAAAGATTCTTGTTTCCCCTTTATCTTTTGAAGTATGCTTCATTAGTCTACTCATCGTGCGTATCAATGGGTAATGGGGTATCCCTGCCGGTGAAAACATCAGCAGTAAGTCAACATGATTTTTGTCTGGTTCGCCAATTGTTGGGGTGTCTTTGGACACCTCTGATGGGCTGTAGATTTGTTTCTTCATCCCATGTGTAGACATTAACAGTTATTGCGTTGTTTTGTTCTTCAAACTGATCAATTTTTTCTACACTCACAGGGAAAAGGGTATTCCGCTAAAGTAAGATCATTGATGTAATCCCAAAAGTTAGACATCTCATCTGCTTTTTTGCGGATATAATGCAGCCTTGCGAGAACACACCACATGAAACATTTGTTGTCTGTATTCTTTATGTTTAGAACTGCTCTTTTGCGACTAATGCTGGGGGCAGCGGAATGTAAGCCTTGCCTACAATCGGTGCATACTTAGACTGTTTTTAATCTGATCTCTAGGGCTTCGCCCTCTGACCAGCCAGAGCCTCTCATTTTGGGTTCTTCAGCGGCAGCGTCAAACTGTGTAAGCAGTTCGTCTGCCCAACCGGGTGTTAAGTCATTAGAGGAAAGAATAGTCTGCTGTTTTTGTTGAGACCCAGACTTCTAGGTTTTCTTCATTTATTGTTACATAGTCGATTAAAACAGCTAACATTACTTTAACTGGCGGGGTCATTGTTAGTTTTCTTGGAACTTGAGAATAGCATGACCAACACTTGCCCGTATGCTTGCTGGATCAATGACTTCTAAATCAATATCATTCAGTGCTCTTTAAAAATTTTCTTGCATTGCTTCAAACAATTCGTCTGGACCTTCATATATCTTAGCCATGTTGAGTTTCTTTTCTAACTCAAAATATTTATTTAAATTTAAAAAAAATTCTTAATCAGAATCAATAATCGACGGTCTTTTTGTGCTTTGGGCTCATAAACTAAAGTATAAAACACCCTTTGGCGTTGTTAATGCGAGCTGTTTAGAACAGAGTTTAATGTTTCGTTTACTTTTTTTAAGCATTCCTTTTTTATCTGCTCGGCGTCTGGCTGTTGAGAAAAACTTGTCCTCGCCTTTCTTTGAAGATCAAACTTTGTCTTTTGTAGTCATCAAATCGGCCTGTAAAAAGACTAAATTCTTCGTCCGTGATGTTTGAGTCAACTAGCGCTTTATTTATTGTCCCGTTTGAAACGAACTAAGTTTAGATGTTATTAGTTGAACCATAGCTGTGTGCTTTTGGAATTTAGTTTTTATTTTTTGCCAGCAGCACCTACAGTAATGAACACAGGCCGGAGCTAAAGACAAACCACCTAGAGGTAAAAACTGCGGGCGCACCTATGCCTGTTGCTAAGAAACCAACACTTGTTCCTGCTGATAGAGCACTTACAGTTGGGTGCTCCAGTATTAACATATGTTACAGATTAAAGGCAGCAGAATACCTTCGTTGGTTTTGGCTGTATTTTGAAAGGTCCTGCTCTAGTTTTTGTTGCATTTGTGTAATGTTGGGTTTAATCTGAAGGTTTTTATGTCAGGGGCTATCCCTTCTTTTGGCGGCTCGGGCGCTGTAGGCACTTTTGGATAAACCTGAACAGACATGCTTTTTATAAAATTAAAAAATATTTAGTATTGTATATCTTTTAATCTGTTATCTTGAATATCAGCTGCGCATCAATATATTAAAAACAAATGTACATTAAGTGGTTTATCGGCTTCTTCTTCTTTATCAATTTGAATGTTTATTACGTCTCTCACAGTTTTTTCCCGCTTCCATGTAACCGATTATCCCCCGTTGACCTTAGGTCAATCCATAAACCGTATTTTGTTGTTAAATAATCATCAAGTCTTACACTGTGAAGGTGTAGATCTTTAGACACAAGGTCAACTGTTGGATTTCTACAACTCCACCTCCAAACAGTTTCTTATATCATCAAAATGTGATAAGGTTAAGCCCGCTAGCAGAGATTTGGTTAGGACTGCCCTCAATCGAACATTGTATTTTTCGTTATTTTTGGATTAAAAACTTTTCACTTCCTCTTTTGAATGGTTCTTCATCTTCACACAGCAATAAAATACCTTTAAGCGATCTTTCTGCGGCGCTAAAACTAAAATTCCATATAGTGTCTGCCCTGCTTCTGGGATAAAGTGTATGATGAATACTCTTCGTAATATATGCTAATTTTGACTGATATTGTTGCTCAATCTGGCCTTGCTAAATTAGGGGTTTCTAACAACGTCAAACTCTAACAAATGTCAGAAATGCTGTACTTTGCTCCTGTGTCTGAGGATCGATAACACGTTTGTATTCATTAAAAGTTAGTTCATATGACAATCTGTCTTTTAATGCTCCTTGAAAGTATGGTGCATGCACTTTTAACAACTCAAAATCTAAAGGGGAATGGAAAAGCGATTTCCATACGCAAAATTTACAGCTACATACTTTTTGCCGTCTTTAGAAATCTGCGGCACCTATTCTATGTTTTAGTGCTTCTTCATTTTCTATTCCTTGAAACGCAAAGTCAGCCCTTTCATTCCCGGTTAGCCATAAAATCAGAATGGGTTTAAAAATATGCTGCATTGTGTAAAGAAAATATTTTTTGCCCCTAAAGTTTTATAGAAATTTTCTTAACGATTGCCCGCCCCGGGATTCTGTACAACTGTCCTGTTTGGGTCTGTTGTTGAAGCGGTTCTATTTTGAAAGTAAGCCGCGCAGAGCCTGGCACAATCACTTCATCCGCTCCTAGGTCGGGAAATTTAACAGTAAGAATTTGATCCGCATCAATAGTAGATGGATTATTTGGAAACAGTATATTCCGCTTATTTCCCTTCACGCCAAAGGGTTTTTTCAGTTTTCCCTATGCGGGTCAAGAATCGAGCCATATGCTTGTGACATTTTTTTTATAAAAAAAATAAAAGGTTAATTATTTAAAAACATGGCAGGCATTGAAGGTGAAGAAGATTATGATGTTTTTGATCGTGGAGACGACATGAGTGAAACGGCCCCTTTTGACACAGCATCGCTCAGCGCTCTCATTGCGGCGTGAATTAACAGAAAGTAAGGTCAAATCATTTTACCAAAGTGTAGGCCAAGAACCTCCCGAAATTAATAGACCCTATGATTTTGAAGTAAAAGATGCCATTTGTTTGTGAAAAAACGATCAAGGGAACTTTGTTTCAGCTTACAACTAAACCAGACCCACAAAGTTTTTAAAAAAGAGTACAATTAGACAAAGACTCCTGCGAGCGGGACAAAAATCGCCTTGGCATTGCTAAACCAAAATTAGATAGGGATGCAGTTGCTAACTTCAAAACACACTGCAGGAACTCCCCACAGAAACCAAATGCAAAACATGGAGCTTAAAGAATTAAATCAATCGGCAGACGAATTAATAAATGCAATAGAAGCAGAAACCAGTTTTTCAGAAGAAACAGCATTAAAGACTATACACGACTCACCGCTACCCATGCGAGAAATAGCGGCCCTTGATCATGTTTTAAAGAACCATTAGAGGCGAATTAACAAACAATTTAGGAAAAACTGGGTGAAATAGATGAGCATATAAAAAGAGAAAAAGAAAACTCGTTGAGGCTGATGACGCCAACTTAGGGCATGATATAAAGAAAGAATAGCCAAAGACTAAAAGATCTTGAACAAGAAAGATCGGCAAGACTAGAAGTGTTTGTCTACTAACCGAGAGCAATTACGAACACAAGTGAACAGAATAAGAGAAACATCCAAAGAATTTTATGAAAACACAACGCTAGCAGAACGAATCGAACACTGTTTAGAGAGCAAAGAGTCACATTAGAAAAGTGTTATAACTGCCTTAGGATTTGCAATAAGTCACTGGTGTTGGCTATTACAGGCGGCGGTGAAGGTCAAAGCCAGTGCCTCCGCCCCCATCGCCTCCACCTGATAAATCATGGGTAAAAAAACAGCTTGATCATCTTGCGGATTTATTAAAAAAATTAGCCAGTAAAGCCGCGGATGCTTTACCAGGTATATTAGGGGGTGTTGTTAGCTGCTTTTGTCTACTGCGGGCAAAGTAGTTGGTTTTAAATGGCCGAGCACTTATGGACATTATTTTTCTCTTAATAGTTGGGTTAATATTTAGTAAGATAAAGACCGAGTAATCCTATGCATTAATCCAAGAAACAAGCGCTGTCTTTTCATATTCTGGTCATCGCGAAGGGAGTCCGCGTCTTCAAGGGCCTTTTTAGGCTTTGGCCCTTGGGGTTTGGGAAAGACTTATTTTGGGGGGGTTATCTTTTTTGGGTTTCCTGCTTGAATATTACGGGCCCAAAGTTTATTTCTTTTTTTTCCCGCCTTCTGTTCTTTTGCCCCCAAAAGGGAAATTTCATTATTGTAGTTTATTATTGTCCCTATCTGGGAAGGGTCTGGGTCAGAAGGGGCATTTTTAAAAACAGTGAAAAAGAAAAGGTCTATTTTCGATTTGCGTATTGAAAAAATTTTGGGTACCTTTTTATACTTGAAGGAAATTTTCAACTGTAGAATTAATGGGGGCCCTCAAAATTTTGTTTAAGTTTTTTTTTTGTGCTTTAAAAACCCAGTGGGAAGGGAATCGTTATGCTCGATTCTTTGTGCTTGCGAACCCTAGAAAAACCCAAAAAAGTAAGTAGAATAAAAGTCGTTTTTCGTTCTATTCCCGCTTTATTGGGCCCTTTTAGAAGTGTCAAAGATAAATGTTTTTTCGTGCTTTTTTTATGCTTTGTTCTAGGGACCCGGGTAAAACAGCGGGCCCTGAAGAAAAAAAGATGTTTTTAAGGAGGTTTCCAGTATAGTTAAAATTTCTGTGCCCCCCCAAAAAAAAAGGGGGTTTGCCAAACCCCTGTTTTAAAGATCCAATTTTTGTCAAAAGGGTCTGTTTTTAACTTTAATATTGAATTCGTTACAGATCCTTTAAAAACCCTTTATTTTCTTTTTGTTGCTGTTTTGGGTTTAAAAACTTTTTTGTCTTTTTGGTTTAATGGCGCTTGCAGTCAGTTAAAATACGTTAAAGGGTGTAAAGAAATAAAATTTTTTTTCTGCCCCTACCAAGGTCGGGATGATTTAAATGATCGCTAGGGATACTCCACCCCCAGTTTTTTCCCACAAAACACAGCAAATTTTAACGGTTTTTGATAAAACGGGCCGGATGACAAACCCCCACTTTCCATGTAGTCTTTTTTAATAGGGGGGTTACGTAGCTCTTAAAGGGAGTACTAATTTTTACTTGAAAGGGCCCAGAGAGTCACAAAAAATTGTCAAGGTATCAGTTTTTAAATTTTTTTAAGTTTTGTAGTGGGGCCCCAACAGAATTTTTTTGTTTTAGTATATTTGAAGCACCCATTTTTATTTCGTTTAAAAAATGTTTGTAAAAATTTAAACCCCAAGCCCGTGCTTCTTTTTTAAAACTTTGCTTTGATAACAATTGGGGAAAGGGCAGAAGGGTCGCACTTATAAAATATTTTAAAAAAGTGTATGGTTTAATAAAAGGTAAAGCCAGGGAGAATAATAAGGTTTTTAAAATTTTACAAAACGGGGGCCCAAAAAAGTTAGCCAGTTAACAATACCTGATGGTTTTTACGGGTTTTGTTTCACTAAAAGAAGCAAGAGAAACTTTGACATTATTTAAATTTAAAAATTTGCAATCTAAAAAAATGTTAACTTTCAACCCCTAAAGAAAAAGGGAAAGGTTACTATTTTGTAAAGGGGTAGCTAAAATGTTAGGCTTTGCAGCTAAAAAATTATAGATTTAGAGTTACCCCAACCCAAAACTACTTATGAGGGGGGAAAAATCCGCTCGATCTTGATTCCCTTTCCCAATTCCTCTATGTTCTTTGGGATGGGCAAAACCCTTTGTTTAAAAATTTAAAATGAGGAGGCCCTCAACATTTTTAAGAGTTTCTTCCATCTGGAAAAGCGAATTTGCGTTTATAAAATTTATAAAATTCCAAATTTACAGTTTAAAGAAAAGTTTGGGGGGGGGTGGGAAATCTTTTAAATTTAAAAAAATCAAGAAAAAAAAGGGGAAAGTTTGAAAATTTGGGGATAAACTGCACATTTTTTTGGGAAAATTTAAATTAAACTTTTACAAAAAAATGTCCCCCCCCCCCCCCCGTGGGCCAGAAGAATCCGGGGTTTTTTAGCCCCTGTGAGGTGTATAATTTTTAGTTTTTAAAAAAGCCCTTGCAGATTTTGGGGGATTTAAAAAAAAAATGGGGGGTAGGGCTTTGTAGGGGTTTTAAAGTACACTTAAAAGGAGGGCGATTAAAAACGAAAAAGAGGTTGGCGAAAACCCAAAAATTTTCCAAAAACTAGAGCAACTGCGCAATCTAAAAGCAAATAATTTTGGCCGTAAAAAATATTTTCGAAAAACCGGGCCTCAAATGGCTTTTTTAAACCAATTTAAAAGGGGGAAAAAAAAATTTGAATTATAACCCCTTTTAAACTTTTTTTACCCTTCAAAAAAGTTTCAGAAAAGAAATTCAACTCGGGTTTCCTTTACTTTTAAGTCTTTTGCCAGTGAAATGCCCAAAAAGAAATTAAATTAACGCCATAGGGGAAAAAACCCTTTCATTCCACAAAAGAAAAAAGGGTTTTTTAAAAGAAAGCTTTCCCAAAATTACAGTTTTTTCCCGGGCAGAAAATTTTAGGGACCACGTTAAACAATGATTTTTGAAATTTCTGTCTTTAAAGATGTGGAGAGGGGGGGGGTTGGGGGCTTGGGACGCCCTTAAAAAAGGGAAATTTAAATTATTAGGGGCCCAAAACTTTGACGTTAAACGCCTTTTTTAACCTCGTTTTTTTGGGAATTTTTTTAAAAAAAAACAAAAAAAAAAATTTTTTAAAAAGAAACCAAAATTTAAAAAAAAATTTTTTTTTTTTAAAAAATTTTTTTTTTTTTTTTTAAAAGGGGAAAAATTTTTAAAAAAAAAAAAAAATTTTTTAAAAAAAGGGGGGTTAAATTTTAAAAAAAAAATTTTTTTTAATTTGTGGAAAAATTTTTTTTGGGGGAAAAAAAAATTTTTTCCCCTTTAAAAAAAATTTTTTTTTTTTTTTTGGGTTTTTTTCCCCCCAAAAAAAAAAAAATTTTTAAAAAAGGTTTTTGGTGATGATAAAATTTTTTTTTTAAAAAAAAAAAAAAAATTTTTAAATTTTTGGGGAAAAAAAAAAAAATTTTTTTTTAGGAAAATTTCCCAAAAAAAGAAAAAAAAAAAAACTTTTAAAACCCCTTTTTTTTAATTTTTGGTTTTTTAAAAATTTTTTAAAAATTTTAAAAAATTTTTAAAAAAAATTTTTTTAAAAAAAAAAAAATTTTTTTGGGTTTTAAAAAAATTTTAAAAAAAAAAAAAAAAAAAAAAAAAAATTTTTTTTAAATTTTTTAAAGGAAAAATAACCCCTTTTTTTTTTGTTTTTTTTTTTTTTTTTTAAAAATTTTTTTTTCCCCCTTTTCCCCCCCCTTTGGGGGGAAAAAAAAGGGGGGGAAAGTAAAAAATTTTTTTTTCCCCCAAAACCTATTTTTTTGGGTTTCCCAAAAAAACCCCCCCCCCCCCCCCCCCCCCCCCCTTTTTTTTTCCCCCCCCCCCCAACCCCCCCCAAAAAAACAAATTTGGCCCAAAACCTTTCCAAAAAACCCCCTTTTCCCCCCTTCCCCCCCCTCCCCCTTTTCCCCCCCCCTTCCCCCCCCCCCCCCTTTTCCCTTTAAATTTTTCCCCCCCCCCCTTTTTTTCCCCCCCCCCCCCACAAAAAAAGGGGGGGGGGGGGGGGGAAAGGGGGGTGGGTTTTTTTTTGGGGATTTTTTTCCCCCCCCCCCCCCCCCCCCCTTCCCCCCCCCCCCCCCCCCCCCCCCCCCCCCACCCCCCCCCCCCCCCCCGGGGGGGTTTTAAAAAGGCCCCCCCCCTTTTTTTTTTTTCCCCCCTGTTTGGGGCCCCCCCCTTTTTCCCCCCCCCCCCCTTTTTTTTCCCCCGGGGGAAGGGAAAGGGCCCCCCCCCTTTCCCCCCCCCCCCAAAGGGGGGTTTTTTCCCCCCCCCAAAACCCTTTAATAACCCCCCCCTTTTGGGCCCCCCGGGGCCCCTTTTAAAAATTTTTTTTAATTTTTTGGGGGAAAAAAGGGGGGAAAAAAAATTTAAAAGGGGGAAAAATTTTTAAAAAAAAAAAATTTTTAAAAAATTTTTTTTTTTTTCCCCCCCCCTTTTTTTTTCCCCCTTTTTTTTTCTTTTAAAAATTTTTTTTTGTTAATTTTTTTTCCCCTTTTTTTTTTTTTTTTCCTTTTTAATTTTTTTTGTTTTCCTTTTTTAAAAAAAAATTTTTTAAATTTTTTTTTTTTAATTTTTTTTTTTAAAAAAATTTTTTTTCAAAAAAGGGGGTTTGGTTTTTTTTAAAGGGTAAAAAGGGAAAAACCCCCAAAAAATTTTAAAAAATTTGGGTTTTTTTTTTTTTTTTGGGTTTTTTTTCCCCCCCAAAAAAATTTTTTTTTTTTAAAATTTTTTTTTTTTTTGGGGGGTTTTTTTAAAAAAAAAAAAGGGGGGGTTTTTAAAATTTTTTCCTTTTTTTTTTCGTTTTTAAAAAAAAATTTTTGGAATTTTTTATTTTTTTAAAAAAAAAAAAATTTTTAAAAAGTTTTGGGGCAAAACTATTTAAAATTTTTTTTAAAAAATTGGGAAAAAACCAAAAGGGGGCCTTTTTTTTAAAAAAGGGGGTTGGAAAAAATTTTTTTGGGGGGAAAAAAAAAAATTTTTCCTTTTTTTAAAGGGGGGGGTTTTTTTTAAAAAAAAAAAAGGGGGAAATTAAAAAAAAAATTTTTTTAAAATTCAATTTTGGGGAAAAAAAAAAAATTTAAAAAAAAAAATTTTTTTTTTTTTTTTCCAAATTAAATTTTCCAAAATTTTTTTTAAAAAAAATTTTTAAAAAATTTTTTTCCCTTTTAAAAAAAATTTTTTTTAAAGGGGGTTTTTTTAATTTTTTTGGGAAAAAAAAATAGGGATAACCGGGTTTTTTAAAACAAATAAAAAAAAAATTTTTTTTTTTTTTGGGGGGAAAAAAATTTTTTTAAAAAAAAAAAAAAAAAATAAAACGGAAAAAAATTTTTGGGGTTTAAAAAATTTTTTTTAAAAAATTTTTAAAGGGGGTTAAAAGAATTTGGGGGGGAAAAAAAGGGTTTTTTTTTGGGTTTTTTTTTAAAAAAAAAAAAACTTTCTCCCCCCCCCCCCAAAAATTTTTTTTTTTGGGAAAAAAAAATTTCCCCCCCTTTTTAAAGGGGGGGCCCCCAAAAAAAAAATTAAAATTTTTTAAAAAAAATTTCCCCCCTTTTTTCTGTTTATCGAAAAAAGGGGGGCCCCAAAAAAAATTTTTTGAAAACCCCCCCTTTTTTAAACCCCCCTGTTTAAAAAATTTCCGGTCCCCAAAAATTTTTAAAAAATTTCCCCCAAAAAAAAAATTTTTTTTTGGGGAAAAAAAATTTTTTTTTTTAAAAAAGGAAAAATTTTCCCCCAAAGGGAAAAAAAAGAAATTAAAAAAAAAAAAAAAAAAAAAGAAAAAAAAAAAAAAAAAACTTTAAAAAAAAAAAAAAAAAAAAAAAAAAAAAAAAAGGGGGGGTTTTTTGGGAAAAAAAAAAATTTTTAAAGGGGAAAAAAAAAAAAATTTTTTTAAAAAAAAAAAAAATTTTTTAAAAAAAAAAAAAAAAAAATTTTTTTTTTAAAAAAAAAAAATTTTTAAAAAAAAAAAAAAAAATTTTGGGAAAAAAAAGGAAAAAAAAAAAAACCAAAAAAACCCCCAAAAAAAGGGGGGGAAAAAAAAAAAGGGAAAAAAAAAAAGGGGGCAAGGGCCCCCCCTTTTTGGGGTTTTTCCCCCCTTTTAAAAATTGGGGGGGGGGCCCCCTTTGGGGGCCCTTTTTTTTAAAAAATTTTTTTGGGGGGCGGGGGGTTTTTTTTTTAAAAAAGGGGGTTTTTTTTTTTGGGGAAAAAAAAATTTTTTTTTTTTGGGGGAAAAAAATTTTTGGGGGGGGGTTAAAAAAAAAAGGGGAAAAAAATTTCCCAAAAAAAAAAAGGAAAATTTTTAAAAAAAAAAAAATTTTTTTTTAAAAAAAAAAAAAAAATTTTTTTTTGGGTTTTAAAAAAAACCCCCAAAAAAAAAAACCAAAAAAATTTTTTTTAAACTTTTTGGGAAAAAAAAATTTTTTTTAAAAAAAAAAAATTTTTAAAAAAAGGGGGAAAAAATTTTTTTTTAATGGCCCCGGGGAAAAAATTTTTTTTTTTTTTTTCCCCTTTTTAAAAATTTTTTTTTTTTTCTTTTCCCCCTTTTTTAAAAATTTTTTAAAAAAATTTTTAAAAAAAAAAATTTTTAAAAACGGTTTTTTTTTTTTCCCCCCCTTTTTTTTTTTTTTTTTTCCCCCAAAAAAAAAAATTTTTTTTTTTTTTAAATTTGGGTTTAAAAAACCCCAAAAAAAAAAAAAAAATTTAAAAATTTTAAAAAAAAAAAAAAATTTTTTTTTTTTTTGAAAAATTGAATCGGCAAGGTCCTGGATCGGATGGGTTTACAGTAGAGTTTTTAAGTTTTTTTTTGGCGGAAAAAGAATTGGTGAGCTGGTCGTGAGGTCTATAAACGAAGGCTTTGTCAAAGGAGAAATGTCTCAAACACAAAAGGAAGGAATCATTATATGTCTCCCAAAGATGATAAATCGAGAGAATATCTAAAAAAACTGGAGGCCAATCTATCTTTTAAATGTTGTGTACAAAATTGCTACAACATGTATTTATAGGAGATTAAAGAAGGTTCTCCAAAGCTTATTAGCGAAGATCAATCAGGATTTATGACTAATAGATATATGGGTAATAATATAAGATTAACATATGATATGTTTGACTGCACAACACTGCGAGATATTCCTTTTGCTTTCTTAATGGTTTTCTTCTGGCTCGAAATACTGTATATTTTCGACCTTAAACCATAAACTCCTTAATCAACCCTCCAGATAATTCATCCTTCATCTTTCCTAAAACCTTCTTGTTAACAGTTGAATACAAAGGCGAATCTTTAGGGTAATCAGATGTATCATACCATCCTGCATGCCCTTTAGCTACTTCTAATTCCATGTCTTTATAGATGTCTTCAGTAGGGACATCTATAACAAAACTATCTGTATCTGTGTAAAGTACTCTGGACTCTGGATACGTGGGCTTAAAGTAGTCATAAAGAAATTCCAACATCAAAAGCTTTGATAATTCTAAAACAGTAAACCCAATAAAAAACAGGTTTGTCCAATTTGACTTTCTTTTTTTTCTTCATTATGCCAAAAGGTGATCATGAAATCTTCTAAAGTCCTGATAATTAGGTTTTGAAGTCAGCTTAATTGCCTCGTTCTCTTTGGTGACCAATCTAACATCTTTACGCTTGTGCGGATTCTCCATAGTCTTTCCGAAACAGCTGTTGTTCATCATCTTGAAAAAGTCTTTTTCTGAAGCATCTGTGGATTTAGTTCTAAGATCAGTGTTCTTCATGATGTATGGTTTCATGAACTGTTCTTGATCAAAAGCAATTACACGATGAACTGCTGTCAACTTTAAACCATGTCTTAAATAAAATTGTAGAAGTCTGTAATGACAGACATAATTTTTTTTTGCCTCGAAGATTAGGCACAAGTTTAGGCGGCTCTCTTGGATTCATCTTTAGACTTTCTGCTGCTAATGGGTAGTCATTGTGTAGGTCATGGAGTTCATGAGGATATTCTAAGTCAACTTCTAGAATAAGGACCTCTTTTACGATCAGCTGTAGAGTATGCAGTTGTTCTACAAATTCTTGATGTTTTTATACCACCAGTGTACATTTTAAAGTTGCGTAATGGAAGTGATTGCGCCATTGCCCATCCATACAGATTGTTTGCATCTAAATACATAAGATAGTTAGACCTTTTATTTGGATCATAGTCTTTCCAAGTATTTGTTGTTTGCTTTACAGTAATGATGCGACGCCATTACTAATTCCTCCACGCAATCCGTTTTCAATCATCTGAATCATTGGTAAATCTGACAATAAATCAATCTGTACTCAGTAAACTTTAAGAAAGCATCCCAACTCATCCCAGGCGCAGAAATGTAATGCGCGGGATCCAGGCTATAATGTTTCATGCAGGTCTTTCTATAATTTTCAAAGACGTCCGCCAACAAACATGTATCAGCCATTAGTAGGAATCATGATAGTCTCCCATCGTTTTACAATCTAACTTCTGCACGCATCTTGAGCATGCTGGTAATCAGAATCACTGATGTCCTTTCCTCTAAGACTAGAAAAGAACGCGCCTTTAGGCGGAAGTGTATCTTCATCAAACCTTTCCCGACTGTTCATGTACTCATAAGGGTAAACGCCCTTTCTAACAAGAGTTGGGTCAAAATATTCTTCTGTTTTTGGGCAGGACTTTAAGGACATAGCTAGTGACTCTAATGATCCCATTAGGTGTTGCATAGAGTCATAAAAAGACATGTTATTTAAAGTGAAACACATGTACTTTTCTGATGACTGTGCAATGCATGACACCCTGAAGGCGTTGGTTACTGCTTGCAATATAAGATGAGAGTCGTAACCTCGCAAGTTATGAAAGAAGATGGGCAGCTTCAATGTCTTAGGATCAAACTTTAGTTGAAGATTGCATTTACTGTGCGCCGCTCCTCTGAACTTTCCGCCAATGTGATTATGGTTCTTACTGTTGGATTCTCTGCGTCTGATGAGAGGCCTAAACCGCAAATCCAACAATGTGTGGCTGATTATAGTGTTCTTGGTCTTCAGGTGTCATAATAATGTCTGAAAGATTCAGATTATTAGAACAGACGTTACGCACTTCCTGCATGCGTTCTAAGAAGTATTCTGCAGCATTAGGCCCTCTATATAATTCTGGCTTGAATGAACGCCATCCGACCTAACAATAATGAAGGCAAATGAACAAATCTGATGATTACTCACAAAGGCTGTTTTAGGAAGTTTCTGTGGGGTTGGCCCTTCATAAGGGACAATAAGCGACTTGAAGTCTGCGTAAACTACGTATGGAGAATTTTGCAGTTTTTTTCCAGTTCTTAAAACTAACTTTAGATCCGGGTGGGGGTGTAATTAGTTCGTATACAGTCTACTGAACTTTTACAATGTTTTATATGTTCACTCGCGGCTTTAACAGATGGAATTCTTGTTAAACATTTTCTACAGAATTCTTGTTTATTTTTTTGTTATGCGTCAATAATCTACTCATTGTTCGTATCAATGTGTAATGCACCCTGTTGGCGAAAACATCAGTAGTAAGTCAACATGGCTTTTGTCTGGTTCGCCAATCGATGGACTGTTTTTGGACCTTTAATCGGCTGTAGATTTGTTTCCTCAGTCCATGTGTATACATTAACAGTTATTGGTTTGTTTTGTTCTTCAAACTGATCAATGGAATCCACGCTAACAGGAAAGGGATATTCCTTAAAGTTAAGATCATTGATGTAAGGTTCATAGTTAGATACTCTCTCTGCGTTTTGCGGACGTGATGCAGCCTTGCAGAACACACCACATAAAACATTTGTTGTCTGAATTCTTTATGTTTAAAACTGCTCTTTTTGCGACTAATGCTGGAGGTAGTGGAATGTAAGCCTTGCCAACAATCGCTCATACTTAGCCTGTTTTAATCTGATTTCTAAGACTTCGCCCTCTGACCAACCAGAGCCTCTCATTTTGGCTTCTTCAGCGGCCACATCAAACTGTGTAAGCAGTTGGTCTGCCCAACCAGGTGTTAAGTCATTACGAGAAAGAATAACCTGTTGTTTAGTGAGACCCAGACTTCTAGATTTTCTTCATTTATTAGTTATATAGTCGATTAAAACAGCTAACATTACTTTAACTGTGGGTCTATTGTTAGTTTACCTGGAACTTGAGAAATAGCATGAACTACACTTGCCTGTACGTTTGTTGGATCAATGACTTCTAGATAACATCATTTAAAGCTTTTGACAACGCTCTCCCTCGAGCATTCCTTCAAACAATTCGTCTTGTCCTTCATATATCTTATCCATGTTGAGTTTCCTTTTCTAACTCAAAATATTTATTTAAATTAAAAAAATAATTAATCAGAATCAATATCAACGGTCTTTTTGTGCTTGGACTCATAAACTAAGTATAAAACGCCCTTTGCCGTTGTTAATGTGAGCTGTTTAGAACAGAGTTTAATGTCTCGTTTACTTTTTTTTAAACATTCTTTTTTATCTGCTCGGGTCTGGCTGTTGAGAAAAACTTGCCCTTGCCTTTTTTGAAGATCAAACTTTTGTCTTTTATAGTCATCAAAATCGGCCTGTAAACGACTAAATTCTTCATCCGTGATGTTTGAGTCAACTAGTGCTTTATTTATTGTCAGTTTAAACGAACTAAGTTTAGCTGTTATTAGTTGAACCATAGCTGTGTGCTTTTGGAGTTTAGTTTTTAATTTTTTGCTAGCAGCACTTACAGCTAATGAACACAGAACAAGAGCTAAAGACAAACCACCTAGAGGTAAAGCTGCGGGTGCACCAACACCTGTTGCTAAGAGACCAACACTTGTCCCCGCTGATAGACCGCTCAAAGCCGATGCTCCGGTATTAACATATGTAACAGCATTACAGGCAGCAGAATACCTTCGTTTGGTTTTGCCGTATTTTGAAAGGTCCTGCTCTAGTTTTTGTTGCATTTGTGTAATGTTTGTTAATCTGAAGGTTTTTATGTCGGGGGTTTCTACTATCCCTTCTTTTGGCGATTGCTGGTAGGGGTACTTTTTGGATAATGCTAAAGACATGCTTTTTTAAAATAAAAAAAAAATTAGCCTTCCCTATATCTTGAAACCTGTTATCTAGAATATTCAGCTGCACATCATATATTAAAAAACAAATATACTTTAAGCGAAATTTTAAATGGAGTGACTGACGGCGGCGAACGAAGCAAGATTAGGAATAGAGTTTGTTTTAGAACTTACGCCAATGACATTGACAAACAAAGCACAAGACAAGACACGATGCATTTCAACCACTTGGGTCTTCTTCGGGCGAAAAAAAAATCACATTTAACATGGGGACAGTACAAACAACGAAAAACGAAAAAAAAAATTGAAAATGATTTAAATCCGTTCTTGGCCATGTGTTCGGTGGCGGAAATGACATCCCGGCCGGGGGGATTATGGGAGAGGAAACGGAAGGGGGGGGGGGGGGGGGGGGGGGTTGGGGTCAGGGGAGGTTTGTGTGTGGTGATATAATGGGGGTTGTGTGTCCAGTTTATTAGGATGGTGTGATACTTGTGATGGTTTGGTAATGGGGATTAATAATAATGGTAAGGGAAAAAAAAAAAAAAGGGGGGGTGGGGGGGGTTTTTTAAGGGGAAGGAAACAAAACTAAGATTAAATAGATGGGGGGTGCTGTAACTACTGTATAAGTGAGTGAAGTGGATGTGGTGGTGGTGTATGTAATGTGTGCGCACACTCGAAACACGCATCTCTGAACACCTGGCCGATATCCGCCACCCCCGACCCAAACCCGTTCCGCCCTACACTTCAACCACACCCAACACAACATCGACCATGTCAAAGTCATGGCACTCTGGCAGTCACAGAGTGACAGCTTTAAAGCACAAACTCAAGAATCCCATCTCATTGCCAAACTGGGCACACTACACCCCCAAGGCATCAATATCCAACAATAACCAAACACACATACTCACCTCTTCCACACCAGTTGGCAAAATCCCCTACCAACACACACACATACCACACACACATACACACACACTTACATACACCACCACCACATCCCTTCACTCATTTCATACGTATTTAAACGCAACCCTCCATCTAGTTAATCTTATTTTTGTATTATCCTTCCCCTTAAACCCCCCCCCCCCCCCACCCACCCTTTTTTTTTTTTTTCCCCTTACCATTATTATCAATCCACCATTACCACAACCATCACAAAGATATCACACCATCCCAATAAACTGGACACACAACCCTATCATATCACACACACACACCTCCCCTGACGCAACCCCCCCCCCCCCCCCCCTCCGTTTCCTCTCCCATAATCCCCCTGGCCGCATGTCATTTCCGCCCACCAAACACAAGAACGGATAAGTCATTTTCATTCGTTTTTTCGTTTTTCGTTGTTTGTACTGTCCCACATGTTAAATGTGATTTATTTTTTTCGCCTGAAGAAGACCCAAGTGGTTAAATGCAATCGTGTCTTGTCTTGTGCTTTGTTTGTCAATGTCATTGGCGGTAAGTTCTAAACAAACTCTATTCCTAATCATACATTAAGCGGTTTATCGTCATCTTTTTCTTTGTCAATTTGAATTTTTTATTACGTCTTTAACATTTCTCCCACTTCCATGCAATTATTATCCTCTGTCGATCTTAGGTCAATCCATAAACCTTTATTTTGTTGTTAAATAAATAAATCAAGTCTTACACTATGAAGATGAAGACTTTAGACACAAGGTCTGCTGTTGGACTTCTAAAGCCTCCCACCTCCGAAACAATTTTCTTATTTCATCAAAATGCTGATAAGGTCTAAGCCCGCTAGCGTAGATTTGGCTAGGACTACCACAATGTACATTGCCATTTCGTTATTTTAGGATTAAGGGAAAATTTTCAGTTTGTCCCTTTTTAAAAGGTTCTTTATCTTCGCCCCAGCAATAAAATACCTTTAATTGATTTTGCTAAGACACTAAACTAAAATTCCATATAGTGTCTGCCCTGCTTTTAGGGTGTGTAGAATGGTGATCCACTCTTTCGTAATATATTGCCTTTTTGTCTCAATTTTTTGCTCAATCAACCTTGGTAATTAGGGTTCCTAACAAAAGTCAAACTCTAACGCGATGTCAGAAATGCTGTACTTTGCTTCGGTGTCTGTTGTTGATCTGATAACACGTTTGTTATTCATTAAAAAATTAGTTCATATGACAATCTGTCTTTTAATGCTCCTTGAAAGTATGGCGCATGCGCACTTATCAACTCAAAATCCAAGGGTAGAAAAGCGATTTCCATACGCATAATTACAGCTGCATGCTTTTTGCCGCTTTCAGCATCTGAGGCGCCTATTCTGTGTTTTAGTTGCTTCATTATTATCTATTCCTTGAAACGCAAGATCACCCTTTCATTCCCCGGTTAGCCATAGATCAGAATAGGTTAAAAATATGTCAGCATTATTAAAGAAAATATTTCTTTCCCCCTCAAATTTTATAGAAATTTTCATAACAATTGCCCGCCCCAAATTTGCACAAAATGTCCTGGTTAGTGTCTGTTGATTCGAGTTCTATTTGAAAGTAAGTCGCGTAGAGCCTGGCACAATCACGTCATCTGCTCTAGGTTTTTGGAAGTTTAACAGTAAGAATTTGATCTGCATCAATAGTAGATGGATTATTTGGGAAAAATAATATTCTGTTTATTTCCCTTCACGCCAAAGGGGTCTTGCAGTCTTCTATGCGGGTCAAGAATTGAGCCATATACTTGTGACATTTTTATGAAGCAAAATAAAAAGTTAATTATTTAAAAACATGGCAGGCATTGAAGGCGAAAAAAGGTTATGTTTTCATCTTGGAGACGACGCGAGTGAAATGACCCTTTGACACAGCGTCGCTCAATGGCCTCAATACGGCGTGAATTAACAGAAAGTAGGGATCCTGGAGACAACATGAGTGAAATGACCCTTTGACACAGCATCGCTCAGCGTCCTCATTGCAGCGTGAATTAAAGAAAGTACGGCCGGAGCATTTTACAAAAGTTTAGGCCTAGAGCCTCCCCAATTTATAGACCCTGATTTTGAAGTAAAAGATGGTCATTTGTTTGTGAAAAGCGGCCCCAACCGAGAACAACTTGTTCAGCTTACAGATAAACGAGACCCATCAAAGTTTGTGGGCATGGAAACAATTAGACAAAGACTTAAAGCTGCCGATCGAAATCGCCTTGGCATTGTTATTGTTAAACCAAAATTAAGGGGGGAGGATGTTTCTAAACTTCAAAACATACAACAAAAACTCCCAACAGCTAACCAAACGCAAAACATGGAACTTAAAGAATTTAAATCAATCAGCGGGTGAAATAATAAATACAATAGAAGCAGAAACCAGTTTTTCAGAAGAAACAGCATTAAAAATTATACACGACCCACCGCTACAGAGACAGAGTCTCCTACCCAGGCGAGAACTAGAGGCCCTTGATCGTACTTTCGGAACCATTAGAGGTGAATTAGAAAACAATTTAGCAAAACTGGGTGAACTAGATGAGCAAATAAAAAAGAGAAGAAAAAAAAACTCGTTGATAACGCCAACTTAGGGCGTGAATATAAAGAAAGAATAACCAAAAAACTAAAAGAACTTGAAGAACTAAGATTATCAAGAATAGAAGTGTTGTCTTCTAACCGAGAACAATTACGAACTCAATTTAGCAGAATAAGAGAAACTATCCAGAGAATTTTACATAAAGACACGACACTGCAGAACGAATACGAACACTGTTTAGAGAGCAAGGAGTCACATTAGCAAGCGTTATAACGGCCTTAGGATTTGCAATAAGTACACTGGTGATGGCTATTACAGGCGGCGGTGGTCCTGGGTCAGTGCCTCCACCGCCATCACCTCCATCGCCACTGATAAATCATGGGTAAAAAAACAACTTGATCATCTTGCGAGTTTATTAAAAAAATTAGCCGGTAAAGCCGTGGACGCTTTACCTGGAATATTAGGGGGTGTTGTTAGCTGGCTTTTGTCTACTGCAGGCAAAGTAGTTGGCTTTATGGCCGAGCACTTATGGGCATTAGTTCTCTTAATAGTTGGGTTAATATTTAGTAAAATAAAGACGAGTAATCCTATGCCCGTTAATACAACAACAAGTGCCGTCTTTTCATATTCATGGTCATCACGAACAGAGTCCGCGTCTTCAATGGCCTTTAGGTTTTGGACCTTGGGGATTGGATGACTTATTCTTGGGTGTTTGTTTACTGCTTGCAATATTACTGGCTCAGAATTTATTTCGTTTTTTCCGACTTCTGTTCGTTGCCCGCCACAAGGATTTCGTTATTGTAGTTTATTATTACGCCTATCTGGAGTCTGAGGTCAGAAGGCAGCATGTAAAACCAGTGCCAACAGCAAAGTCTACTTTTAATCTTGCGTAATGTAAAACATTTTGGTACCTTTTTATACTTGAAGGTAAATCAACTGTAGAATTAATGGCGTCCTCTAAATTTGCTAAGTATTGTTTTTGTGCATCAAAACCAGTAGAAGGATCAGTTATGCTCGATCTCGTTTGTGCTTGCGAACCTAGCAAACACCAAACGTAAGTACGAACAGAGTCGTTTATTCGTTCTATTCCGCTCTAGTTAGGCCCTTAGAAGTGTCTAAGATAAATGTTGTCCATGCTGTTTTATGCTCTTGCTCTATGGACCCGAGGTGAACACCTGTGCCTGAAGAGAAAGATGTGTAAGGAGGATTCCAGTCATAGTTATACTTTCTGTGCACGCCCCAAAAATAAGGGGTGCCTAAGCCATGATTAAGATCCAACTTTTGTCTAAAGCCTTCCTTAACATTAATATTGAATTCGTTGCAGATCCTTTCAAAAGCCTTCATGTCTATTCTGTTGCTGAATGGATTAAACGGTTTGTCATTTGGCAATGGCGCTTGCAGTTCAGTCAACATACGTCTGAAGGTGTAATAGAAATGAAATCTATACACTGACCTCACCAAAGGATCAGGGTGATTTAAATGATCAGCATACGACACTCCACACCCAGTTGATGCACAAAACACAGCAAAGTTTAACTGGTTCTGATAAAACTGCATCGGATGACTAAACCACACTTTCGGGATGCGGTCGTTTTTAATAGGAGGGTTTAAGATAGCTCTTCAATGGAGTACTAACCTTTACTTGAAAGGCGTCAGACTGAGTCACAGAAATGTCAAGAGTATCAGTTGTTATATTTTTAAGATTGTAGTGCGGCCCAACAGAATATTTTGCATCGGTATATTTAAAGGGATACATTTTTATTTCGTTTAAAAAATGTTTGTAAACATAACAACTCAAGAACCGTCCTCGTTTTTAGAACATGCTATTGATAACGATTGCGGAACCAAAACGGTCGCGCTCCATGAAATATTTCTACAAAGTCGTATGGTTTAATATAAGTGAATCCAAGGAGAATATACGATTCTAAAAGTTGACAAAGCAGGAGACAAAGTTAGCCAGTTAACCATACCTGATGGTTATATACGGGACTTGCTCACTAAAAGAAGCAATGAGTAACTTCAACATTACTCTCGAACTTAACAATGCAAATCTAAAAACAATGTTAACATTCAAACCTGAAGAAGAAGTAGTACATTACCTTTTGATGTAGAACTAGCTAAAATATTAGGCTTTGCGGCTAACAATCATAGATTTACAGTTGAACAAAAACAAAACTACTTTTGAGGGGGAAAGTCCGCTCAATCTTGCATTACATTCATTACTCTATGTTCATTTGGATGAGCTGAGCACTGATGAAAACTTATATGATGGAAGGCCCTCGACTGTTTTAAGAGCTCTTCCGTCAGGGAAAGCTGCATATTGCGATTATAAAATTATGCAATTCCCTAATTTACAGTTTAAAAGATTAGTTCGTGGGAGGGTCGGATCATTTAATATAAAAATCGCAGACAAAGCAGGAAAAGTTGTGAAATGTGATAACCTGCACATTGTTTTAAAAATAAAATAATTAGTTGTTCTAAAACATGTCGCGTGGGCCAGATGAATCAGGAGTTACATTAGCGCCTGTAAGGTGTATAACCTTAGAATTAAAAGACCTTGCAGACGTTACGGACTTTGAGCAGAACGGTGAGATAGGCGCTTTGTATGGTTTTGAGTACACTAAAGATGGTGATTATAAACGTAAAGAAGTAGGCGACAGCAAAAGGTTTCCTAAACTAGAACAACTGCGCAATGTAGAAGCAAATAATGCTGGCCTGTATGAATATAAAATAGGTAGAAAACCTGACAGCAAATGGCATTTAGAACCATATTTAGAATGGGAAATAAAATTTGAATTCATAAGCCCATTTACATTTTTTAGCCGTCAAAAAAGTTTCAGAAAAGCATTCAACTCTGGCCCTTTACATGTAAGTCTTATGCCAGAGGACAATAGTCGAAAAGAGATTGAAATAACGCCGTATGGGAAAAAAACAGTACATCCTCCACAGAAAAGAAACGGTTTTAAAAAAAAAAAGCTTCTACAAAATTACAGTTCTTTCCAAGCAGAAAATTAGGAGACACGTTCACAATAATATTTGAAATTTCTGTCTTAAAAGATGTAGAGAGGGATGGGGTTGTGGGCGTTAGTGACGTCCTTTTAAAAGGAATTAATATTAGCTGGCAAAACTTAGACGTTAAACATCTTAAAGTTACCATTGTCGTTCTTCACAATGGCGAGGATATTAAGGTTATAACAACAAGCAACAAAATCACTGTTGACTTAAATAGAAACAATCTTACAGAACTGAATTGGATTAATCTTACACATTTAGGCCTTATAGGGTTTTATTATACTGAACAAGTTTTGACAGAGAGTATGATAAACATAATAACTGGATTAGATTAAATTCTGTTATAAAACTATGGAGCAGTTAAACTTTATGACAAAAACTCCTCATTGCTCATTGATTTTGTGGACAGACTGGTTGTGGAAAAACAATATTTGTCCTAGACCTATTACAAACAGTTTATCGCTATAATTTTGATCATATTGTGATTTTCTGTCCAACACTTAAATGGAACAAAGCATATCATGACAGAAGGTTTATATGGACAGATGATGAAATATATTTAGTTGATCCTAGCAATAAACTAAGTGAGTGTTTAAAACAGTTTTATAGACTGTTTGAAGGAACACAGACACTATTTATTATAGATGACTGTTCGGCAGAACGAGACATAGTTAAAAAAAGAAATACTTTATCAAAACTAGCTTTCAGTGGAAGACATGCTGGGATAAGTGTGTGGATTTTATGTCAAAAATATAACTCAGTTTTAAAAGACTTTAGAGAACAGTTAAAGACTGTAGTTTTATTTCACATGAAAGACAGACTCATTTGATGAATGTTTGCGCGAAAATGATGTTATTGAAAATGATCAGGAAAAACATAGGATTAAGCAAAAACTAAAATCTAAAAACTTTAGTAAATTAGTATTAAAAACGGATAATCCTACACAGTATGTTTGTTTGTAGGGTTTACTAGGTAGAGAACTATAAAACACGGGGCCAAGGTCGGCCGCTCGAAACCGGTTAAGACCGGTTGAGAGCGGGTGAGCTTGGCCCCATGTTTTATAGTTCTCTTTTACAGTAGAGTTTTTTAAGTTTTTTTGGCGGAAAAGAATTGGTGAGCTGGTCGTGAGGTCTATAAACGAAGGCTTTGTCAAAGGAGAAATGTCTCAAACACAAAGGAAGGAATCATTATATGTCTCCCAAAAGATGATAAATCGAGAGAATATCTAAAAAAACTGGAGGCCAATCTCTCTTTTTAAATGTTGTGTACAAAATTGCTACAACATGTATTTCTAGGAGATTAAAGAAGGTTCTCCCAAAGCTTATTAGCGAAGATCAATCAGGATTTATGACTAATAGATATATGGGTAATAATATAAGATTAACATATGATATTATTCATTTTTGCAAAGTACAGAAAACTGCAGGACTATTATTGGGTATAGATTTTGAAAAGGCATTCGATTCTCTTGACTGGGGTTTCATGTTTAAAGTTTGGACACATATGGCTTCCATAAAGACATAAAAAGGTGGATCAAAACTTTCTATTACAATATCAAATCAACAGTTCTAGTAAACGGTCAATCGTCTCCATGGTTCGAAATAAAGAGAGGCTGCCGACAGGGTGACCCCGATTTCGCCATATTTATTCATACTCTGTGCTGAAATCTTAGCAATTATGATACGAGAAAACACAAGTATCAAAGGAATTCAAATAGGACAAACAGAACTTAAGATATCCCAATTTGCCGATGACACCGAACTATTCGAACACGGGGACAGAGAAACATTTGAATTAACTTTCAAGGTAATAACAGATTTTGGAAACAAATCGGGATTACAACTTAATGTTGGGAAAACGTTTGTTGTTTGGCTCGACAGAAAGAAGAACAGTGACATCAAATTCATGCCACACCTTAAATTTAACTTGAATCCCCAAAAATTTAAAATACTTGGTATATATTTTGCTAATGACCTGGAAGATTGTGCACGGCTAAATTTTGATGAAAAAGTCCAAGAAATAAAAAATATTATTAAATATATGGATGAAGCGATTGATAACCCCTCTTGGAAGGGTTGATGTACTAAAATCGATGGTTCTGTCAAAACTAGTTCATCTATGGTTGTTACTTCCAAACCCTCCCGACAACTTTATTGATAATCTCCAAAAAAATTGCTTTAAGTTTTATGGAACGATAAACGTGATAGAATTAATAGAAATACGTCAGTTAAAAATATACGCGACGGTGGAATGGGAATACCAAATATTTACTGCTATATGAATGCATTGAAATTAACGTGGTTTCGAAAATTACATAATAGTAATCATAAATGGAAACAAGTGTTCTTTCATTGTTTTAAAGACGCAGAAAACTGGACGCTATTTGGTCCAGATTTCTTCTCCAGATATAAACACACCAATAAATTTTGGAAGGATACTTTTGAGATATATCAAATGTTTAGAAATAAATCGAACCTAAAAACACCAGAGGAACTTTTAGCGGAACCAATATTCTATAATAAGAATATGAAAATTGGCGGGAAACATATACATATAAAAGAACTTGCAACTAAAGGCATATTCTGTATTGGTGATTTGATTGATAACTATGGTAACCCAGCTTCATACCAAGACTTCAGCTCAAAACACGACATCACGTTAAATCCACTAACATATTTAAGTTGCATGACCTCCATTAACAAATACGTCAAAAAGACCAGTATAAAAATTGAAGATTCTAGAAGAGACCGTGAACCTAAGTCAATACGTATGTTAATAGAAAATGTAAGGGGTTCAAGAAAATTCTACGACGTGCTTATAGAAGATAGAGAAAGACCACACTTTTGCAATAAATGGGAAACTATTTTTGAAAGAGAGATAGATTGGAAACATTGTTTTGAAAAAATCGTCAAAATTAACGAGATAAAACTCAGATGGTTTCAGGTTAGAGTTCTCCATCGTATACTGGCGACAAATGTGGTTTTGAGAGAAATGGGAGTAGTACAAAGCAACAGCTGTAGTTTGTGCTTGAGAGAAAAAGACAGTATAAAGCACGGTCTGTGGGAATGCGTTCACACACAAAACTTCTGGAAAGAGTTTCAAAACCATCTCAAAGCACATTGCCCCAATATAGATAAAGTAGATTTAAACGAACGCATCATCATTCTTGGTATTGATCAAAACTGACTATGTTTTTGATTATATTTTGTTGTGCGCAAAATTTCATATATATCAATGCAGACTGGACAAAATAATTCCTACACTTAACTCATTCCGGAACAAGATGAAAATGAGATATAAGATAGAACTTTTCAACCATAAACTGTTGATGAAATCTGACCAATGTGAAACTGACTGGGCATGCTATAAATCCATAACAGAAATTTGAGTAAAGATCACCTTATATTGTTAATTAAAGCTGTGATCCACATACCCAGTCACTACCTCTTAATCCATATTTCCACTATTCTCATTGTGATACCTACCCTAAACCTTTTTTATAGTTTTATTTTTGGATTCATATATTGAGTCACAGAGAAAGTATAACCTAATATGAAACAAAACAAGCAAAGAGTAAAACCAGGTATATTTGTGTTAGAGAATGTGAGTGAGAGAAAGACGAAGTGAGTGAGTGAGCCTGAGATAAAATAAGAAAATGGGGTGGGAGGAGGGGAGGGGTGAGTTGTAGAAGGATGAATAAGGCAGAAAAGATACGATCATGAAACTATTAGGTTACTTTCAAAATATTTACTTCGCGTCATGGCACGTCTCTTTTTCTAATTCTACTTTTGGTGATAAACATTTTCTTATTAAAATTAAGTGTCTCCGCCAAGATCATATCCTAAATTCGTATAACCCTTAGTAACGTGTATGTATGTTACATTGTTATTCATTGTTATATGTGTGTAAACATGTGGTGCACCGTTAAGTTAATTGGAAAATGTGTTTATTAGAAAATGCAGAGAACTAATAAATGTTCATTCTATTTCAACCACCCTCAACCAGTTTCGGGTGGTTGAGATAGACTAAACATTTATTAGTTCTCTGACAAGTAAGACTTCAACAATGAATTAAAAATGATAATCCATCACACATTCTCTTTCAATAACCAAAAAATAACGATTTTTTACAAACAAACATACTGTGTAGGGTTATCCGTTTTCAATACTAATTTACTAAACTTTTCAGATTTTAGATTTTGCTTAATCCTGCGTTTTTCTGGTCATTTTCAATAACATTATTTTCACGCATAACAGGTACAGTGGTACAGTGGTCCATGTGGCTCTTGTGATACCTGTAATTAGCTGACGGGGTGGGCGTGCAGCGCACTTACGCACGATCGGTTCTTTATAGTGTCAGCCGGACCCGGTCTTAGCTGTCTTGTTATTTTTCTTGGCGTTAGTAAATAATAATGTCAAAGCAAGTTGTGTGACTTACTTCTGCTTGTGCGGCCCAGTTACTTTTGGTTTGACCTGTGACATTATTTTTTGGTGTTGACATATAAAAAGGCATTGACACTGTTTATAGTTACGTGTTCTTGGAGACATGTTGTTAGTTTCAAAATGATGGATCAGGCAACAACATCGGGAACACCAAGAACTGTTGAAAGTTTTTTGGCCAGCATTCCATTTAAAAAAGAACATTTGGAAGAGCAAATAGCGAAAAAGAGAAAAGAGTTGAGAAAGATAAAGAGACAAAGAGTGAAACAAGAAGAAAGAGTAAAACTAGAAGGACAAAAATTAAAATCATTGACTGATAAAGAAACAAAATTGAAAGCTGCTCTTGATGAATTAAATACTCAATGGGATGTAGCAGAGGATTCACAAGACATTTAAGGTAAGTTTATTATAATTTGTAGTTGTTTTTAAAATTATAGCATTTTTACTGATAATACCTATATCATGATCGAGCTCACAGTGCCATATGAGAACAGAATGGAGGCAGCTCAAATCTACAAGACTGAAAAGTATGCTGATCTGGCAAACAGCCTGAGGAGAGAAGGCTATCAGGTCAAAGTCCTCACTGCAGAAATTGGAGCTAGGGGATTTGTAGGAACGTCTGCATACAGCCTCATGAAACAGCTCTCAGTTGCAGGGAAGGAAAAAAACCAGAGCCCTGAAAGCAATGGCAGAAGCGGCAGAGAGGTGTTCAAGCTGGATCTGGTCAAGGAGGAACAAAAGTGAACTTCATAAGGCTTAATTTCCCTACAAATATCAGGTGTCTTGGTGGTTCAGTGGTTTAAAGCGCGAGTCATTAAGTAGAAAATGAGCATGTCCAGAGGGTCATGGGTTCGAATCCCAGCCATGGCTCGTCCCAAGATGGGGAAAAAAAAGGGGCAGCAGAGGGACATCCGGAGTCATGACCGGGGTGTGGCCCAACCCCCCTAGAGTGTCAGGAGATAAGGGCCGAAACACTTGCTTGAAGGGGGCTTCTCTTCTGAGGACTCTCTGCTGCCACGCTCTCCACGAGTTTCTTTCTACTGATGCATGGGTAAACCATTGACTTCCGGGAATAGGCCGGAGGACGTCCGGGAAAGACCGGAGGACACTGGGAAAGACCAGAACCAAGGGCTCTGTGGGCTGGCTCCCCACTTTGCCTTAAACATGTGGCTACTAAAAATAAAAAGATGCTCCCAGGATTCACCGAAAGGGGAAGAGAATGATGAATCCATCGGTGCTCAACCA
This sequence comes from Conus ventricosus, assembly GCA_018398815.1. Lineage (NCBI taxonomy): Eukaryota > Metazoa > Mollusca > Gastropoda > Neogastropoda > Conidae > Conus > Conus ventricosus. The sequence continues at coordinate 4,046 of JAFLJL010000582.1, read as the reverse complement.
ATCACGACTGCAAATCCCAAACGGACTATGAACATGGACCAAATGGAATATCCATGTGTCTGTGGAAAGCGTTTCGCTACCACCCGTGGCATGAAGATCCACAGAACAAAGATGGGATGTGTGAAGACTCATCTGAATGAGCAGCAGCGCACTGTATCAGCAGATAAGACGTCGGAAGACCAAGGCCAGGATTTAAACCACAGTGCCAAGGACATCCACGCTGTTGGTTCGGATGAGGAATTTGCACAGGCCCTCGATGCCAGGCGCCTGAAACTCAACCTGCCACGAGCAAACGAAACTGAAGATTGGGAGAAACTGGATGCAAAAATCGTCCAAAGACTCGATGCACTGATAGGGAAAAGCACCCTGGAACACAAACTAGCCACATATGGGGACATTGTGTATGCCACATGTAGAGACGCCTATGGAGTAAAACTACCCAAAGAGAAAACACCTCCAAAGAAATCCAGACGCCAAGAAAAGATGGACAAGATCAGAGCCCAAAAGAACAACCTCAAGAAGCAAATGAAGACAGCACTGCCAGCTGAAAAACAAGGCTTGGAAAAACTGTGGGAAGACCTGAAAGAAAAACACAGCGCCTCAGCAAAGCGGAATCTGCGAGGAAGAGGAAAGAGCAAAAAGAAGAAGACACAAGAGCGCTTCTTCAGAGACCCCTTCCAGTTTGCCAGAACACTGTTTGAGCAGCAAAAATCTGGAACCCTAAGTGTGGACAAAGGAGTTCTTGAGCAGCATCTGAGAAAAACATACTCTGACTCACAGAGCAAAACACCACTCGACATTCAAGGTCTGGTATGGCTAACCAACCCTGAGGAACAGTTCAATGGCAAGCCTCCAACGTTGGCGGAAATCAAGAAGGTGGTCGACAAAGCCAGAGCCAAATCATCACCAGGGGCCAAACGGAATACCTTACCAGCTTTACAAGAAATGTCCCAAGGTGCTGGAGTGGCTCCACAGGCTGCTGCGATCGGCTTGGAGAAACCAGAAGATCAGCGGCCAGTGGATGACGGCAGATGGTGTGTACATCCCCAAAGAGAAAAACTCAAGTGACATCAGCCAGTTCAGGCCAATATCACTACTGAACGTCGAAGGGAAAATATTCTTCTCTGTCATGGCAGCAAGGCTGACCAAGTACCTGATGGAAAACAAGTACTTGGATGTGTCAGTCCAGAAAGGTGGCATCCCAGGCGTGGCTGGCTGTGTAGAACACGCCACAATGATCTGGGACGCAATCCAAAAAGCAAAAACAGAAAAGAGAGACCTGGACGTAGTGTGGCTTGATCTGGCAAACGCATATGGATCTGTGCCCCATGAGATGATACAGTTGGCTCTTGAGATGTACCATGTGCCAAAGAACATCCGCGAATGCTCAAGAAGTACATCAATGGCTTCTCAATGCGGTTCTCTACCAAGGAGTATACAACATGATTGGATCAACTTGGAAGTGGGCATTGCAATGGGCTGTGCAATTTCCCCGATACTGTTCGTGCTGGCAATGGAACTCATCTTGAAAGCAGCAACAAACAACGCGAGACAAACAGACCTTGGCGATGGATACAAGATGCCTCCTCTCAAGGCCTTCATGGATGACACTACAGTGATTTCATCCAGAGAAGACGAGACACGTCATGTGCTGGAGAGGCTGGACGACATAGTTGCCTCATCCAGAATGAAGTTCAAGCCAAAGAAATCACGGAGTCTCTCACTGAGGAAAGGAAAAGTGGCCGAATCTGTGGTCTTCGTGTTGCCAACCAGGCCATTCCAACAGTCACAGAAGAACAGTCAAGAGCCTTGGAAGATGGTATGATGATACGCTGAAAGACACACAAAGAGCAAAAGAAACCAAACAGATGGCGGAAGAAGGCTTGGAGACCATTGACCAGTGTGGGCTCCCTGGCAAATACAAGGTCTGGTGTCTGCAGTTCATGCTGATACCAAAGCTCATATGGCTTCTGATGATATACGACATCTGCACCAGCACAGTGGAGGCAATGGAAGCCAAAATCAACAAGTTCACAAGGAAATGGCTTGGTGTCCCACCCTGTCTGACTGACATCGCGCTGTACTGTCGCCAAGCAAAGCTCAAACTACCACTGAAATCCATCCTGGAGGAATACAAAGCAGGGAAGATCAGACTTTAAAGCATGCTGGAGGACTCAGGAGACAAGGTGGTAGAAGCAATCAAGCCCCAGCTGAAGACAGGCAGAAAATGGAAAGTTCAAGAGGCGATGGATTCTGCAAAAGAAAGTCTCAAGATCAGAGAAATAACAGGACACACACAGACCAACAGACAAGGACTGGGGGTGACCAAAACTGAATGGTGGTCAAAGGCCAAAGGAAAAGCCAAAAGAGACATGCTGATTCAGGAGATGAGAAAAGAAGAAGACCAAAAAAGACTCCAAAAAACAGTCCAGCAGAGCCAGCAAGGGCAATGGACAACGTGGGAGAATGCACTCCAAAGAAGTCTAACTTGGAATGACATTTGGCACATGGCCCCTCTCAGGATCAGCTTCATTCTCAGATCTGCACATGACCTTCTGCCCTCAAATGCAAACCTGGTGAAGTGGGGGAAAACAGACGATCCTGCATGCCCCCTCTGCCATGAAAAACAAACAGTGGAGCATGTTCTAAGCTCATGTAAAGTAGCCCTGGCACAAGGAAGGTACACATGGAGGCACAACCAAGTGCTCAAGAAATTGTACAAGTAGTCTGGGCTAGTACCAACACCACAAAAGGGAGAATCAGGACTCCAAAAGCACCCGCAACATTCTTCACGGCAGGAGGCAGCAAATCATGGCCAAGAACAACAGTGCCACTCGAAAACATGCAGGCAGAGTCTGCTGGATGGGGCAGATGACTGGGAGTGCACTGCAGATCTCCCAGAATGGAAGAGTCACCCAGAGATCATCAGCAAGAGTGGCATGAGACCAGACATAGTAGTCCACTCTAAGTCAACCAAGCAGCTGATCATGATCGAGCTCACGGTGCCATATGAGAACAGAATGGAGGCAGCTCAAATCTACAAGACTGAAAAGTATGCTGATCTGGCAAACAGCCTGAGGAGAGAAGGCTATCAGGTCAAAGTCCTCACTGCAGAAATTGGAGCTAGGGGATTTGTAGGAACGTCTGCATACAGCCTCATGAAACAGCTCTCAGTTGCAGGGAAGGAAAAAACCAGAGCCCTGAAAGCAATGGCAGAAGCGGCAGAGAGGTGTTCAAGCTGGATCTGGTCAAGGAGGAACAAAAGTGAACTTCATAAGGCTTAATTTCCCTCAAATATCAGGTGTCCCGGTGGCTCAGTGGTTAAAGCGCGAGTCATTAAGTAGAAAATGAGAATGTCCAGAGGGTCAAGGGTTCGAATCCCAGCCATGGCTCGTCCCAAGATGGGGAAAAAAAGGGGCAGCAGAGGGACATCCGGAGTCATGAAACGGGTGTGGCCCAACCCCCCTAGAGTGTCAGGAGATAAGGGCCGAAACACTTGCTTGAAGGGGGCTTCTCTTCTGAGGACTCTCTGCTGCCACGCTCTCCACGAGTTTCTTTCTACTATTTTGAACATCTGTTTCTTATAAATAATCAAAGGTGCGCGCACTAACACGCACGCACACGCACACCCCCACCCCACCCCGCCCAACCCCACCCCACGCATGCACACACTCAAGTCACTTCTAAGTTCTCATAACAGACAGACAGACACGAGGGCAGCGCGAGGTTATAGAGACCCGTCATTAGGGCTGACACCTGATCACTTAATTTATGCTCTGCTAGGGTCTTACGCCTTCGTTCACACACATACCTTATTCTCCTTAATTCCATTGGGCATGCGCATTAACGAGGTAAAACCAACCTGTGTATCCCAGTTGTGACAGTCTTGTTTAGGAAGCCGAGCTGAACGTTGTTGTATCTATGGCTAAGTGTGATGATGATGTAGACAAAGCATTATTGCGGCTATCAAAAGAACTACATATTGATGATGAAGAATGTATGCTCTTAAGAAAAGAACGTTTTGAAAAGCCGAAATTGTTTTTAAA
>JAFLJL010000581.1:17500-72818 GCA_018398815.1 Conus ventricosus | reverse complement strand
CCCTAGTGCATGATTCGTCGTCTAGTGAGTACCACTGATTCGTCGTCATATGATCCACTGATCGTCGTATGGTACCATTGTTTCTTTCGTCCTAGTGAGACCACTGATCGTCGCATAGGTATCATGATTCTGTCCTAGTGAGTACCACTGAATCGTCGTCTTAGTGGCCCATAATCGTCTCCTAGGGTCCACTGATTCGTCGTCTTTGTGATACCACTAAATTGTCTTTCTAGTAGTACCACTGATTTCGTCATATACCATTGATTCGTCGTCATAGTGAGTACCATAAATTCGTCGTCATAGTGAGTACCACTGATTCGTCGTGCTAAGTGAGTACCATTGATTCGTCGCATAATGAGTACCACGGATTCGTCGTCCTAGTGAGTACCATTGTTTCGTCGTCCTAGTGAGTACCACTGTTTTCGTCGTCATAGTGAGTACCACTGATTCGTCATCCTAGTGAGTACCATTGATTCGTCGTCATAGTGAGTCCACTGATTCGCCCTCCTAGTGAGTACCATTGATTCGCCCGTCCTAGTGAGTACCACTGATTCGTCGTCCTAGTGAGTACCATTTATTCGTCGTCTTAGTGAGCACCTTTTAATTCGTCGCCCTAGTGAGTACCTTTGTTTCCCGTCGTCCTAGTGATACCATTGATTCGTCGTCCTAGTGAAGTACCATTGATTCGTCGCCCATAGTGATACCATTGATTCGTCGTCATAGTGAGTACCATTGATTCGTCGCCATAGTGAGTACCACTGATTCGCGTCGTCATAGTGAGTCCCATTGATCGTCGTCATAGTGAGTACCATTGATTCGTCGCCATAGTGAATACCATTGATTCGTCGTCCTAGTGAGTACCACTGATTCGTCGTCCAGGTGAGTACCACTGATTCGTCGTCCTAGTGAGTACCATTGATTTGTCGCCATAGTGAGTACCACCATAGTGAGTACCACTGATTCGTCGTCATAGTGAGTACCACTGATTCGTCGCCATAGTGAGTGCCACGATTCGTCGCCATAGTGAGTACCCCTGATTCGTCGCCATAGTGAGTACCATTGATTCGTCGTCCTAGTGAGTACCATTGATTCGTCGTCATAGTGAGTACCACTGATTCGTCGTCATAGTGAGTACCATTGATTCGTCGTCCTAGTGAGTACCACTGATTCGTCGTCATAGTGAGCACCATTGATTCGTCGTCCTAGTGAGCACCATTGATTCGTCGCCATAGTGAGTACCACTCATTCGTCGCCATAGTGAGTACCACTGATTCGTCGCCATAGTGAGTACCACTGATTCGTCGCCATAGTGAGTACCACTGATTCGTCGCCATAGTGAGTGCCACTGATTCGTCGTCCTGGTGAGTACCATTGATTCGTCGTCTAGTGAGTACCATTGATTCGTCGTCCTGGTGAGTACATTGATTTCGTCGTCGTAGTGAGTACCATTGATTCGTCGCCATCGTGAGTACCACTGATTCGTCGTCCTAGTGAGTACCATTGATTCGTCGTCCTAGTGAGTACCACTGATTCGTCGCCTAGTGAGTACCATTGATTCGTCTCATAGTGATACCACTGATTCGTCGCCATAGTGAGTACCACTGATTCGTCGTCCTAGTGAGTACCATTGATTCGTCTCCTAGTGAGTACCATTGATTCGTCGCCATAGTGAGTACACTGATTCGGAAGTCCGTGTCTACTTTATAATCGATGTCACCTCTTGTTAAGATGGTCTCCAATTACAGCTCTATGTCTTCCCCCAAAATGGTTCTGACACCTTCCAAGGCTGTTATTTCTTTTCCCAGATCGTCTGCTCTCATCCTAAACCCGTTTTGGCTATTGACGAGTCTGTGCGTTATTTCAAGAGGGAGCTGTGACTCCATTTTTCGTCTTTTTTTTCTTTTTTTTTTTTTTTTTTTTGGCTGTCAAGAAGGGAGAGAGATGGGGGTGGATAGAGGATGTAGAAAGGGAGTGTAGAGGCCGCTGCGTCAAAAAACCCTTGATCCATTTAGACGAGAGAGACAGAGACAGACAGACACATAGACAGACAGACAGACAGACAGACAGACAAACAGACAAACACAGAGACAGAGAGAAGGGTTTTTTTGTTTGTTTCTTCTTTTTTTCTTTTTTCTAATGATGAATTTTTCCGACACTTTCGTTTGTTGACAGTGGTTCCAAACACTCACTACCACCCACCCACCCCCACACTTCTCCCACCCAGCAGCATCCCCCTCCCCCACCCCCCTCCCCTGACCCCTTACCTCCCCGCACCCCCACTCCCTGCCGAGGAGTTACGTTTTCACCCGTCAGCGAGGTGACGCAGAGAAAACGCACTGATTTGAACAAAACCTGGGTTGAAAGATGAAATGCGGCTCAACAAGGAATCTGTTGGTGTGGGTGTGTATCTCGGGATGAAAAATAATGAATTCAGGATCCGCTGGACCTTGACGGAAAGCTGCGCTCTCCTGCTGAGTGGCCCTCTAGTTGTGAAAAGCTTCCGACAGTCTACACCAGATGTGCACAGATGTTCGATTCAATCGATGTACGAAGTGAGTGTGTGTGTGTGTGTGTGTGTGTGTGTGTGTGTGTGTGTGTGTGTGTGTGTGTGTGTGTTTGTTGTGGTGCGTGCGTGCGTGCGTGCGTGCGTGCGTGCGTGCGTGTATGTGTGTGTGTGTGTGTGTGTGTGTGTTTGTGTGTGTGTGTGTGTGTGTGTGTGTGTGTGTGAGAGAGAGAGAGAGAGAGAGAGAGAGAGAGAGAGAGAGAGAGAGAGAGTTTTGCTTCTCCACTTTTTCCTTTTGTCTTTTTTTTACGGGGAGGATGGAGGTGAGGATGAACTAGAAACGACTTGGTGGTGGTGGTGGTTGAAATAAAAAACGGTGGAAGGAGGTGTGTTTATCTGTTAGTAGAAGAAGAAGTAGTACTTCAGTTTTACGTCTGCTCACATCTGTGATATTAGACGAAGAGAGAGAGAGAGAGAGAGAGAGAAGAGAGAGAGAGAGAGAGAGAGAGATGAAGAGAGGAGAGAGAGAGATGCATAAATGTCTGTGACCGTAAGTGTATGCATAATGTGGTTATCTAAGAGCATGTAAATGTCCCTCTAAACATCCCTACAACATACCTGCAAATAATCTTAAAGTAAATGCTTAACTGGACTACAAATAAAAGAAAAAAATAATATTAAAGGCAAACTTAAAGCTGAAAAGACATCACACAAAGACATGCCTGATAATGGTGGTAAATGAGCTTGAAGAGTAAAACAGTCCAAACAGCAGATGCTTGCTGGTTATTCTTCGTTCTCCACAAATACATTTTGCTTCGTTGGTATATTTAGTTTTTAAGGCATCAAGTTTTAGTTTATAAGATATTGAAATGAAAGTTCTGTATTGGTACATATTTGTCACTTGTAAATGAGAAATGCTGCTTACATGTTCATAATTAATTAAATAAGTTTTTTTTATCAGCCATACCAAGCAACGCATTTTGTGTGTTTTCTAAATTTGGGCCCAGACGGTTTGCTTTAATAATTGATTGACTTCAGGTAAGAAAAGGGTGTATTCAATACTGTGGCGCACTTTCATTTCTGGCTCCTCTCTTTGCGCATCTATCAGCTAGCTCATTACCAGAAAACACAATGCGATGGAATCCAACAGAAGGTGACATCAGTTCCTTTACATATCAAGACATGGAATAAGATGGCATATTTTATTAGAAGAAAGATGTTTTCCTGAACTAATCCTTCTACATTTTCATGTCATTTTTGTTGTTGCTATTGTGTAGTACTTTTTAACGGGGGGGGGGGGGGGGGGGGGGGGGGGAGGATATAGTTCAATGACAGTACCCGATTTCATCATTCTACATATATTCAATGCCTGATTTTTTACTTCTAAAAAGATGATGAATTATTTTCTTTTAACACACAGTTACCTTTCAGATGAACCTCTACAGTTACAGCATGAGCATGGTTTTATCAAACCGGGGACAGAATCTGAATATATAATGTAGAGAATGTAAATATGCGGGTTCAAGCTCACCCTATCTTATTTTGCACGAAACCCCCCCCCCCCTTTCACAAACAAATCACGTCCTTCTCATGCTAATTTGGTCAAAATCAATACCGTTTTACAACCAAACTTACATGCAAAAAACAGCAAAAATCGACGTAATCAGTACTTTAAAATGGGGGCCTTACGTGCAAAATAAGATAGGGTGATCGTGAACAAAGATATTTTACATTCTCTCCAGGGGCATAAAATCAGTATAAAAAAGTGCAAAACTCTTCACATCTGGCCACATTACTGATCACCCCTGGGTCTAACTTGAGACCCCCCCCCCCCCCCCCCCCCCCCCCCCCCCCCGCCTCCGTTTCCTCTCCCATAATCCCCCTGCCGCATGCTCCATTTCCGCCACCAAACACATGGACAAGAACGATAAGTCATTTTTCATTCTTTTTTCGTTTTTCGTTGTTTGTACTGTCCCACATGTTAAATGTGATTTATTTTTTCGCCTGAAGAAGACCCAAGTGGTTGAAATGCATCGTGTCTTGTCTTGTGCTTTGTTTGTCAATGTCATTGGCGGTAAGTTCTAAACAAACTCTATTCCTAATCAATAACTTTGACAACTCTAATACAGTAAAGCCGATAACACCGGCTTGTCCAACTTAACATCTTTTTTCTTCATCATAATTCCAACCAGGCTGTCGTTAAATCTTCTAAAGTCTTGATAATTGGGTTTAGAGGCAACTTAATTGCTTGGTTTTCTTTTGTAACTAATTTCACATCTTTACGTTTGTGTGGATTTTCCATAGTTTTGCCAAAACAGCTGTTGTTCATCAGTTTAAAGAAGTCTTTTTCTGAAGCGTCAGTGGCTTGGGTTCTAACATCAGTATTCTTCTTGATGTATGGCCTCATAAAGGGCTCTTGATCACAGATAATTATTCTGTGAACAGCTCTTAGTTTCAGTCCGTGTTTTAAGTAAACCGGTAGGAGTCTGTAATGGCATACATATTTAGTTTTATGTCTAAGATTAGGCACAAGTTTAGGAGGTTCGATGGGGCTCATCTTTAATCTTTCTGCGGCTAGGGGGTAATCGTTGTGGAGATCGTGTAATTCTTTAGGATACTCTAAGTCTACTTCCAAGATTAGTCCTATTGGATTATCAGGCGAAAGCTGTGACAACATACCTACACAGTATTAACTTTATGAGGCCCTTTTATCATTGTAAAGTTTCTCAGTGGAAGCGGTTGGACTCATGGCCATCCATACAGATTGTTGGCGTCTAATTACATTAGATAGTTGGACGGTTTAGTGGGATCATAATCGTCTAAATACTTGTTGTTGGCTTTGCAGTAAGGATGTGAGGCCATGCTAATACCTCCCCTTAGGCCGTCTTCAATCATCTGAAGTGTGGGCAGATCAGATATTAAGTCAATCTGAATGTTTGTAGACTTTAAGAAGGCGTCCCAAGAAAGGCCTGGGCAGAGATGTAATGTGATGAGTCTAAGCTGTAATGTTTCATGCATGTAGATCTGTAATTCTGAAAGACGTCTGCTAATAAACACACGTCAGCCAATAAATATTGATCATGATAATTACCCATCGTTTGGCAGTGTAATTCTGTCCAGGCTTTCTGAGCGTATTCATAGTCAGCATCAGTTATGTCTTTGCCTCTAAGACTAGAAAAGAAAGCGCCTTTAGGAGGGAAGCGAGTCTTCATCAAACCTGTCCCACGAGTTCATGTATTCATAAGGATAGACGCCTTTACGCACCAAAGATGGATCAAAATATTGTTTAGTGATTGGAAAGTCTTGTAGCGATCCTGCTAATTTATCTAAACTAGCCATCAGATGTTGGGCTGAGTCATAAAGGATAAACAATCAAGAGTAAAAGTCATGTACTTTTCTGAAGATTGTGCAATGCAGGTAACCCTCTTATATTCAGAAGTTACTGCTTGCATGATAAAAATGAGAATCGTAGCCTCGTAGGTTATGAAAGAAGATAGGCAGTTTCCATTTTTTGGGGTCAACCTTAAGTTGAAGATTACAATTGTTGTGCGCGGCCCCTCTGAACTTTCCAGTAATGTGATCGTGGTCTCTTACTGTCACGTCTTTACTGTTAGGTGTTAGCTCTAAGCCGCAAATCCAGCAGTGAGTGGCTGAGTCATAGCGTTCTTGGTCTTCAGGAGTCATAACAATGTCTGAAAGTTCAGTTCATTGGATAACTGATTGCAAAGTTGTTTCATCTGCTCTAAAAAAATCTACTAGCTGCGTTAGGACCTCTATAAATCTCTGGGCGTGTGTGTGCCCCATCTGACCTAACAACAACAAAGGCATAAGAAACAGATCTGATGGTGGGTTAATAAGGTTGTTTTTTGTTCTTGGTGTGGACTGTAGTATTGCGGCAAGAGCGATTCAAAGTCAGCATAAACCACGTATGGGCTCATTTGCATTTTGTGTAATTTTTTAAGCTAACTTTAGACCTAGTTTAGGTGTGTAGGAGTTCAGTTTCACAGTCTACAAAACTTTTACAATGTTTCTTATGACTGGCAGCTGCTTCTATAGTTGGGATTCTAACTAAACACCTTCTACAAAGCTCCTGTTTAGATTTATGCTTTGATGTATATTCTAACAGTCTGCTTATTGTTCTGATTAATACATAGTGGCTCTTTGTACTATCTGCAAACAGTATCAAGTCTACATGATTCTTAAGTGAATCGCCTAAAGTAGGGCATTGGAGAAATCCTTAGAGGCACTAGATTGTCTACTGCAGACCATGTGTATAACGTTTACGGTGATTGGGTTGTTTTGCTCTTCAAACTGAGATATACTTTCTATACTTACTGGGAAGGTTATGTTATTAAAGTTCAGCTCTTGTTTGTATGCTTCATAATTGGATACTCTTTCTGCGTTTCTTTTTAACAGATGTAGATGCGCCAAAACGCACTACATAAAACACATGCTGTCAGGATTTTGTATGTTTAAGACTGCTCGTTTTAAAACTAACTCTCTTGGAAGAGGAAGGTAAGAATTGCCAACTATAGGATAGAACTTTGTTTGTCTCAATCTAATTTGAAGGACCGTTCCTTCAGACCAGCCAGAACCGCGCAATTTTGCTTCTTCACTTGCATGGTTAAACTGTGTAAGCATGTAATCAGCCCATTCAGAATTAAAGTTGCGATAGCTAATAACTTCTTTCTGTTTAGTTGAAACCCAAACTTGCATGTTACTATCATCAGGCGTTATATATATAATCAATCAGAACAGCCAACAACACTTTTACTGGCGGTTCGCGTTGAAGAGACTCTGGGATTTTAGAGATAGCATGTGCTACGCTTTCCTGAACGTTCGAGGGGTTAATGATGTCCATGTCTACTTCACTAAGCATATTGCTTAATTGTTTGTCACTACCTTTCACCGTGCGCTGGTTGGCAGTTTTTCAAACTCAGACACGCTTGTGAGGCTCATTTTTTAACTCAAATATTTACGTAAATTAAAAAAAATAAATGTAAATAAAAGTAAGTAAAACGCGCTTTTTATTCTTCCCCCAAGCGTTGCAACAACTCCGCCGATGCCGGTCCTAAGCCCGCGATGAAAAAGGAGGAAGGTTGTGCGTGGGGCTAGCAACCCCACCACGTAAAACCATGCTTGCTACAGAAACCAACACTGCAAAATTTCAAAGGATCTACGGAAACGACCCGGAGGAGAGTATATGAAGCGGACCAGCCAAACCTTCTGTCAAGAAAAAGCTGACCCGCTGATGAAACTTCTCTCCTCCAAGACCGCCTCACGGATTGGAGTATGGAATATACGAACAATGTACGAAACTGGAAGAGCAGCTCAGGTGGCTAGAGAGATGGACAAGTACAGGCTGGAGATACCCGGACTGAGTGAGGTGAGATGGACGTCATCAGGGAAAGTCACCTTAGCATCGGGCCACCAACTGCTGTATTCAGGCCCGCCGGATGAGGGGGTGTGCACAGAAATGGAGTTGGACTCATGTTGACCAAGAAAGCAAGCAAGAGCCTGATGGAATGGGAACCGGTCAACGAGCGAATACTAACAGCTAGATTCTTCTCAAAGTTTCAGAAGGTCAGCATAGTACAGTGCTACGCCCCAACCAACGTGGCTGAAGAAGACACCAAAGAAGAATTTTACCAACAACTACAAGCTGTAATGGATAAGTTGCCCAGAAGAGAGGGTCATCAAAAGTGATGGGAAATATGAATGCCAAAGTTGGCGGTGACAATAGTGGCAGAGAACATGTGATGGGAACAGAAGGACTGGGTAACAATCAACGAAAACGGAGAACTTTTTACTAACTTCTGTGAAATGAACGACCTCATCATCGGAGGAACAGTTTTCCCACACCGCAAGATAAACAAAGTTGACATGGAGATCACCAGACCTGAGCACTGAACCAAATAGACCACTTCACGATCTCAAGGATGGAGACGGACCCTACAAGACGTGAAGGCATGCAGGGGTGCAGATGTGGGATCAGATCACATACTTCTGGTGGGCAAGCTGAAGATCAAGATTGCCAGGAACAAAGATACAGGTCAACAGAGGCACCCACGCTTTGACACCACAAAGCTGAAGTCAGAAGAAAGAAGAGGGAGTTTGTCATCACCCTGAACAACAGATTCCAGGCCCTCGCAGACCTGGAGGATGGCTCGCTGGAAAAGAAATGGGAGCGAGTGAGGAGTGCCTTCGATGAAGCCAGTCAAGAAGTGCTAGGATACAGGAAACGACAGCACAAACCAGGGAAACTCGGAAGAAACCATCAAGAAGATAGAAGAGAGATGAGAGACCAAACAGAGAGAGTCCAAGCCAGAACAAGAGCACAGAAAACAACGTCTTCAACAGGGTACAGCAAACGAGACAAGGAAGTGAAGAAGAGTGCCAAAAAGGACAAGCGAGACCATGTAGAAAAATGGCCACTCAAGCACAGGAAGCAGCGGAGAAGAATGATATGAAGACCCTCTACACCATCACTAAGCAGCTGGGCGGTAGGAAAACCAACACAAACCGACCAGTGAAAGGGAAGAATGGAAACATCTTGAGCAAACCAACAGAGCAGCTGGACAGATGGAGGGAACACTTTAGCGAGCTACTCAGCGGTACGCCATCAAGACACACACCACTCATCGAGGAAGGAGAAGACCCGGATGTGAACCTAGGGCCGATCAGCAAAGAAGAAATCATTCAAGCAATCAGGAAGACAAAGAACAGGAAAGCCCCCGGAACTGACAACATCACACCGGAAGTGCTCAGGGGAGAAGCGACGGTCACAGCAGACATCCTGATGGACTTATTTCAAGAGGCCTGGGAAAAGGAAGAAGTGCCGAAAGAGTGGAAAAAGGGCTACATCATCAAGATACCAAGAAGGGGAAACTCAGCGAGTGTAAGAACTGGAGAGAGATACAGCTGCTGTCACTACCTAGTAAGATCTTCACGAGAATCATCCTAGAGAGGATCCGGCAGCTGTAGACGAAAAGCTGAGAGACGAACAAGCAGGATTTCGAGCAGGAAGATCATGTGTCGACCAGATAGCCACGCTCCTGAATCATCATCAAGCAGTCTCTTGAGTGGCAGTCACCAATCTACATCAATTTTATCGATTTCAAAAAAGCATTCGACACAGTGGACAGAGAAGTAACATGGAAAATCCTGAGACACTATGGAATTCCACTCAAGATGGTAAAATCATACAGAGCCTGTACAAGGACACAACGTGTCACGTCATCCACAACACGGTGTGTCGGAACCCTTCACAGTGAACACCGGGGTACGTCAGGGATGTTTGTTGTCACCGCTGATCTTCTCTCTTGTGATCGACTGGGTGATGAGGACAGCGATGAACCCACCATGCGGGATCCAGTGGACACTCATGCAGAAACTTGAGGACCTGGATTTCGTGGACGACATCAGCTTGCTGACCCACACCCTCCACCACATGCAGAAGAAGACCGAGAGCCTCCGCAGCACAGCCAGTAACACTGGCTTGGAGATCAACGCGGAGAAGACAAAGACCATGAGAGCCAACACAAGCCAGGCTGAAGCAATCGCCTAGGGGAAAAACAGATAGAAGATGTTGAGAAATTTACCTACCTAGGAAGCATTGTCAACAAGACAGGAGGTACTGATGATGACATCAGGGCCAGAATAACCAAGGCAAGATTGCTTTCACCACCCTCAAGCCCATCTGGAGGAGCGCAAAACGTCCGTCTTCACACCAAACTGAGACTGTTTAACACCAATGTAAGACCTGTGCTGCTGTATGGCTCGGAGACCTGGAGACTCACCAAAGGGCTGGAGCGCAAGTTGCAGGTCTTCATCAACACATGCCTGCGGGATCCTCCGCATCAGGTGGCCTGACAGAATTGCAAATGAGGAGCTATGGCGCCAGACAGATCAGAGACCAATCGAGACACCATCAGAATCCGAAAGTGGAAGTGGATCGGACACATCCTACGCCGAGGCCCGGACAACATCGCACGGCAGGCACTGGATTGGAAACCCGCAAGGAAAGAGAAAGCGAGGCCGCCCAGTGACAACTTGGCGTAGGACTCTGAACAGCGAGCTGGTTCCATCAAGCTGTCCTGGGGTGAGGCAAACTGGCAGCCCAAGACCGCACATGCTGGAAATCTGCAGTGAAGGCCCTATGCATCCCGATGGAGCGAAGAGGATTAAGTAAGTAAGTAAGCAACGTTGCAACACTTCAAGACACGTTAACCTTACAATAACACCCGCCAATATTTAGCTTTTTCTGAATCACTACAGTCAATGTTCATCACTTGATTGCTTCGTCAAATAGTTCACTATGATCTTTATTATATTGTTTACATCATTCTCAAACCCAAATTCACTAAAATCAATGTTTAATACTTTCATTGTTTCGTCAAATAGTTCATTACAATTCTTTAAATCAGATTCGCTGATTTCGGCAGCCATTTTAAATCTAAATAAAAAAAAAATAATTGTAATGTAAATTCAGCTATTATTCATAGTCTTTTCTAATCGTAAAACTGATCTCATTAAAACAAAATAGCTACTCCTTCAGAGTCAGTAGAAACAGTCATATTAACATCTTCAGGAGCCATATATCAACAAAATGGCAAACAACTTTATAACTGGTTGGGGCCAAGAATCTGTATTTACTGATGACCTGCTTCACGCTTTCTCGCATATTTATACGCTCAAAAAGATCATAATTATTCTTCAAACCTGCTCTTTAACTGATCTTTATCGGCCTCCCTCTCCCAATCCAACTCGTAAAGTATATTAATAAGCTCTGTAGCTACTTCGGCTTCATTTTTAAACTCAAATAAAAACGCCAATTAAAAAATAAGTAAGCTGCAGCATGGGCCTGTAACACACACTGCAACGCGCTCTGCCAAACGATCAATAAAGGCAGCTAAGGTCTATTTTGAGCCCTGGGTTTTCCACTCTCTAGTAGTAGTTGTCTAGTATTGATTTCTACCTTCCTTGTTAACACATGCACAAAGTAATCATTAACAATCAAAATAAGCAAAACAATGTGCGTTGAATGTGATCATGGGTTTGGTATGGAAGGCGGGTTTGTGGTTATGTACAATGTGCCAATTGGATTTGAGGATCCTACAGATGGGGAGGGTGTGCGGGTGGTAGAGGAGTAGGCTGTGGGTCTGTCTTCTTGGTTGGATGCTGGGTGTCCAGAGCAGATGTTCTGGATAACACCAGAAACTCATTGCTAACTCAATCAAAGAAGAAATCAGACTCAACAATCTACCCACTACAGCCAAGCTCCTCATTATGACAGACACCAAACAGCCCACCTTCTACCTACTCCCCAAAATACACAAAATGAACACACCTGGCAGACCCATTGTTTCAGCCTGCAGCTGCCCCACTGAACACATCTCGCAATACCTAGACTTCCTTCTTCAACCCATAGTACAAAGCTCCCCACATACCTCAAAGACACAACCCACACACTCAACATGATTAACTCGCACAACACAGACCCCGCTTTTCAACCCAGCCTCCTCTTCACACTTGAACGTGGTTGTCACTCTACACCTCCATCCCCCACACTGATGGACTAAGGGCCCTCACATTTTTCCTGGACAAACGGCCCCCCAACCAACAACACCCTCCCACCACCACACTGGTCAGACTCGCTGAATTAGTCCTCACCCTGAACACATTTCAATTCAACAAGCACACATTTTCACAAATTAGCGGTGTTGCCATGGGTACCAAAATGGGACCAGCCTATGCCTGCCTCTTCATGGACACTTGGAACACCGCCTACTCAACACATACACAGGCCCCACACCTGAACTGTACAAAAGGTATATCGATGAGGACTGGAGCCACATCTATGCCAAAACAAGACCTCCTCAACTTCCTCAACTTTGCCCAGACCTCCATCCATCTATCCGACTCACCTACACCATTTCGCATCCGTCAACTTCCTAGACATCACCATCTCCCTAGAAGAAGGCCTACTCAAAACCTCCATTTTCCTACAAACCCACCGACGCACATGCATACCTAGACTACTCATCCTCCCACAACCCACACACTAAAGACAGCATCCCATACTCACAATTTCTCCGTCTTCGCAGACTCTGCTCCAGCGAGGAAGACTTCACTATACAAGCAGCCAAAATGTCACAATTTTTCACCAACCGCGGATACCCCAGTTCCATCATCAATGCAGCACTCCGCCGCGCACCATAGCTGTATCCAGACATCTGCTCTGGACACCCAGCATCCAACCAAGACAGACAGACCCACAGCCTACCTCCTCTACCACCCGCACACCCTCCCCATCTGTAGGATCCTCAAATCCAATTGGCACTTTGTACATAACCACAAACCCGCCTTCCATACCAAACCCATGATCACATTCAAACGTGACAAAAACCCAAAGACCTCCTCGTGCGTCCAGTTTGAACAGAACCACAGCTACACCACCAGGTACTCACCCCTGCTCCAAACCCAACTGCAAAATCTGCCCCCTCACCAAACCAGACACCATCCTACAGGGCCCCAAAGACTCCTTCACAGTCAAACGCACATTCTCATGTCAGAGCCGCAACATTATATATGCCATCCACTGCCAGCTGTGTGGCAAGATCTACATAGGGAAACGTCACGCACACTTGAAACACGCATCTCTGAATACCTGGCCGATATCCGCCACCACCGACCCAAACCCGTCGCCCTACACTTCAACCACACCCAACACAACATCGACCATGTCAAAGTCATGGCACTCTGGCAGTCACAGAGTGACAGCTTTGAACGCGCACAACTCAAGAATCCCATCTCATTGCCAAACTGGGCACACTACACCCCCAAGGCATCAATATCCAACAATAACCAAACACACATACTCACCTCTTCCACACCAGTTGGCAAAATCCCCTACCAACACACACACATACACACACACATACACACACACTTACATACACCACCACCACATCCCCTTCACTCACTTCATACAGGAGTTACAGCAACCCTCCACTATTTAATCTTAGTTTTGTATTATCCTTCCCCTTAAATCCCCCCCCCCCCCCCCCCCACCCTTTTTTTTTTTTTTTTTTCCCCTTACCATTATTAGAAATCCACCATATCCCACAACCATCACAAAGATATCACACCATCCCAATAAACTGGACACACAACCCTATCATATCACACACACACACACCTCCCCTGACGCAACCCCCCCCCCCCCCCCACCGTTTCCTCTCCCATAATCCCCCTGGCAGCATGTCATTTCCGCCCACCAAACACAATGGACAAGAACGGATAAGTCATTTTTCATTCTTTTTTCGTTTTTCGTTGTTTGTACTGTCCCACATGTTAAATGTGATTTATTTTTTCGCCTGAAGAAGACCCAAGTGGTTGAAATGCATCGTGTCTTGTCTTGTGCTTTGTTTGTCAATGTCATTGGCGGTAAGTTCTAAACAACTCTATTCCTAATCTTGCTTCGTTCGCCGCCGTCAGTCACTCCATTTTTGAAGTTATTGATGTTAGAATTTCTGTACGACTACTTAAAACACTGTACCCAGAAGCAAGAGTCCTTTACACAGACACTGATAGTTTATTCTAGACGTCCCCACAGAAGACTTCATATAAGGATTTAGAAACAGAAGTAGCTAAAGGAACTGATGGTGGTACGACACATGCGACTATCCTAAAGACAGTCCTTACATTCACTGTAAACAAGAAAGTAATTGGAAAGATGAAGGATGAAACTTAATGGACAGTTATCAAAGAATATGTTGGTTTGCGGTCAAAGATGTATAGCGTTGCCAGCCAGACTTCTGTAATAAAGAAGGCTAAGGGCATAAGTAAAGAAGTTGTAAAAAAAATATAACTCACGATAACTACAAGCAAGCTCTCTTTGAAAACAAAGTATTTTAATCACACAAATGTTAATCTGCGCTCTACTCTTCATCAAGTAAACACAACTGCTGTTAATAAGAAATCACTAGTCTCTAACAATAACAAGAGAACTTACGTCAATCCTGAGTTTTCATATGCTGTAGGGCATTGGAGAACTTTAAAAGATTAACTTGACTGACTTGGCTTGTACTTAACTTAAGAACCTAGCTAGTTACTTACTTAAGAACTTAACAAGAACTTAACTTAAGAACTTAACAAGAACCTAACTAGTACTTACTTAAGAACATAACAAGAACTTAACTTAAAACCTAACTAGTACTTAAAACTAGAACTTAATTTTTTGGCACTTAACTTGTAATTTACTTGCACTTAACTTAAAAAGTACTTTCTATAACTAACTTAACTTGTACTTATCTAGTTCTTAACTTGTACTTTATCTAGTTCATTAAAAAAACTATTCCATAGAAAATGGGTCTACAGCAGGAGGTTGCACTTTTTTGCAGAAGCTGGTTCTTCTTCTTTTACTGTGGGGGGTTGTGACTTTGTTGCTAGGTATGGTTGTTAGTGTTTGTATGCTAAAAAAACCACCCCCAGCAACAACAGCAGCTCCCATACATAATGATACATCTATCGTTTGATTGTGATTGTGATTGTGTTGTTGTTAATGTGATGTTGTTGTTGGCGGTGTGGGATGTTGTATTACATATCTAACAATTTTGTTTTGTTGATTGGTTTGTTTTTCTCAGTCTGTGCCATTCAACTAGTCTATGGCCGGCCGCAACACGCCCAGGATTTTTAGTCTTAGTAACACTACTCACTTGCGGTACATTCCACTTGTGGGCTCACTTGTGGTACATTCTGCTCCTGTGGACTGTCCTGGCGCGTCTTCTCGCTCATTTTCCTTTTTATTGCGATTAAATTTAATATGATCAAAATTAATATGATTAAAAGTAATTAATCCCATGATGAATGGGCATAACATCGTCCCAAATCTGTAATACATGTCACATGCAAGAGTTTCTAGCGACTTGTTAAAACTGGATCTTGTGATAATCATATTTTAAATCTTCTTCTGAATCAACCGCGCCATCTTACTTACTAACTTAGCATATAGGCTAATCATTGTCTGCCCCACCGATCTAACCATTTTGACCCTAACTGCGCTTCGTACCTAGCGTAGTACTTCTCAACGTCTGAAGTAGACAATTGCTGAATCTGTTCGACACTTAGTTCAGTGCCTAAATACTGTTTAGTTTTTCCACACGCAGCCAGAGAGTATAATCTTTTCTTTATGGCAGTGTCTACGGAGTAGTCTGCTTGCTCCTCACACTTTAATAGTTCGTCACAATCCATTTTTAAAACAATAAAAAATAATATAATACTTTTAAAACCATGAGTTTAACGCTGGTTAATTATGCAGTGCCTATCGTTGGTGTTATATTTTATCAACCCTTGCAAAATGTTTGTTAGGAATAAAACCGCCCAACACGGGAAAGATAGAAGATTCGCCAAAACTAGTTGCAACTTTATTTTAGCTTTAACAACAAAAGATTATCTGATTAAAAGCACATAGACAGTCTTTCGTATTATGATTATTTAATTATTTTTTTAGTTAATAAAAAGATGAGTGAAAAAAAGATTATCAATACGATTTACCATTCTGCTGTAATTAGCGGTCTTAGTATAGGCTATAGTGTGTTAGCAAAAAAAAGTGTTTAAAATGAGGCTGGCTGACCTAGGAAGGTTAGACATTGAGGATGTTGTTAAGGTTATAGTTGTAATTACTGCAGGGATTGCGTCAAAAGACTTTCTTGTTACACAGAGGATTATCCCAGAAAATATTAAATACATAGAAAGATTAATCTAGAAAATATTGATTTATAAAAAGATGTCTGGATTAGTCTGATGGTGGGAGGAGCTATTGTTAACGCTTTAGCCTTCTCTGGAAGCAATTATATGTTTAGTAAATTGCGGTCCGATGAAGAGAGAGAACGCCATAACAAGGCAATGGAAGATTTAGCTAAGGCAAGAGACGCTTATGAGAAAGACGAATTGCTCACTTAGACTTTATTAATAAAAAGTTAAGAGAACAGGGACATGCAGAGCACACATTTACAAACGTTGATGACGCAATGAATGAGTATTACTTAGTGACAGAAAGAAGTTTCTAACATCACCACCGCCAGAACTGTCTGACTTTTATGACCATCTAGGAACAGAAGACTGCAGAGATAGTTTTTATTGCAGTTGGCATGACCTCAGTCTATCTTGTTGCTCACTTTCTTGTGTAAAAATAAAATGCATTTAAAATATGAACAAAATATATTATTCTCCTAAAGGTTATTGGAAAGGAAAGACTGCTATTGAAAAACTGAGTAAAGCTGCTAGAGTGTCTGAATCAGATGCGAAAGACTGGCTTTCAAAACAGGCAATTTGGCAAATATATCTGCCTGCCCCCAAACGAATAATAAGGCCAGTTTTTGTTAATTCAGTTCCAAATGACACCCACCAGATGGACTTGCTATATCTTCCACATGACAAAGTTAGAAGAAAAAAAGTTTAAGTATGCTCTGACAGTTGTTGACATGGCTTCAAGATACAAAGACGCTGAACCTTTAACAGATAAAAGCTCAACTGCTGTGGCTGTGGCTTTACAACAAATATACATGCGAGGCCCATTAAAGTATCCTAGGATGATTCAAGTTGATGATGGAAAAGAGTTTAAAGGCTCTGTAAACCAACTGTTTTTAAAACATCATGTTACAGTTAAGAGAGGATCCCAGGCAACCATCGATCACAAGCCCTAGTAGAAAACTTTAATAAGAATCTGGCTGAACGCCTGTTTACCTATCAATATCACAGAGAAATTATGGACACTACGAAGTACAGAACGCGTAACACAGAATGGGTTAGGAGATTGCCAGCAGTCTTACGTGCCATGAACAATGAAGAATTTAAAGCAACAGGCTTAAGCCAGTGAACGCGATCAAATTAAAAAAAATTAGCATTACTGAAGATTGCAGGGGACTCAAAAACTCTTGCCGTTTGGACTAAAAGTAAGATACTTGTATGCTCCTGGAGAGGCAGAGGGCGATGTTAGAATTAGAGCCACAGACCCTATATGGAGCGTAGACGTATATGAAGTTGAAAGAATCATGAAAACAACCCCTCCCGTGTATTATTTAAGAGAAACTCTTCTGCTAAAAAGCCTGTCCTAAAAGACCCTTTGTTCGTGAAGAGCTGCAAGTTGTCCCACCAAACACAGTAAGTTAAAAAAAATAGTATTTATTTTTTGTTAAACTTATTTTTTTGTTAAACTTCTTTTTTTGTGTGCCTATTTTGGGTTTAACCGATCATGTGTTTTGTTTTTCAATGTTCTGTTTAATTGCATCAGTGTCTACCTGTCGTGAAGTAAACGTAGAGAACGTATAAATGCCAATCCTGACTCCTTTCGCCCTCAAACCAGTTTTCGGGCGAAAGTGACCCAGGATTGGCATTTATACGTTCTCTGACAAGTAAGACTTCAATAACCAAAAAATAACGATTATCTACAAACAAGCATACTGTGTAGGGTTATCCGTTTTCAATACTAATTACTAAACTTTTCAGATTTCAGTTTTTGTTTAATCCTGTGTTTTTCCTGTCATTTTCAATAACATCATTTTCGCGCAAACATTCTTCAAATGAGTCTCTGTCTTTCATGTGAAATAACACTACAGTCTTTAACTGTTTCTCTAAAGTCTTTTAAAACTGAGTTATATTTTTGGCATAAAATCCACACACTTATCCTAGCATGCCTTCCGCTGAAAGCTAGTTTTGACAAAGTGTTTCTCTTTTAACTATGTCTCTTTCTGCCGAACAGTCATCTATAATAAATAGTGTTTGCGTTCCTTCAAACAGTCTATAAAACTGTTCTAAACACTCACTCAGTTTTATTGCTAGGATCAACTAAATATATGTCATCATCTGCCCATAATAAACCTTCTATCATGATATGCTTGTTCCATTTAAGTGTTGGGCAGAAAATCACAATATGACAAAATTATAGCGATAAACTGTTTGTAATAGGTCCTAGGACAAATATTGTTTTTCCACAACCAGTCTGCCCACAAATCATGAACAATGAGGGGTTTTTGTCATAAAGTTTAACTGCTCCATAGTTTTATAACAGAACTTAATCTAATCCAGTTATTATTTTTATCATACTCTCCGTCAAAACTTGTCAGTATAATAAAAACCCTATGAGGCCTAAATGTTAAGATTAATCCAATTTAGTTCTGTAAGATTGTTTCTATTTAAGTCAACATTGATTTGTTGCTTGTTGTTATGATCTTAATATCCTCGCCATTGTGAAGAACGACGACAACAACGTTAAGGCGTTTAACGTCTAAGTTTTGCCAGCTAATATTAATTCCTTTTATAAGGTCATCACTAACGCCCACAACCCCATCCCTCTCCACATCTTTAAAGACAGAAATTTCAAATATCATTGTGAACGTGTCTCCTAATTTCTGCTTGGAAAGAACTGTAATTTGTAGAAGCTTTTTTTACAACGTTTCTTTTTCTGTGGAGGATGTACGTTTTTTTCCCATACGGCGTTATTTCAATTTCTTTCCGACTATTGTCGTCCGGCATAAGACTTACATGTAAAGGGCCAGAGTTGAATGCTTTTCTGAAACTTTTTTGACGGCTAAAATATGTAAAATGGGCTTAGAATTCAAATTTTATTTCCCATTCTAAATATGGTTCTAAGTGCCATTTGAGGTCAGGTTTTCGAACTATTTTATATTCATACTGGCCAACATTATTTGCCTCTAGATTGCGCAGTTGTTCTAGTTTAGGAAACTTTTTGCTGTCGCCAACCTCTTTGCTTTATAATCACCATCTTTAGTGTACTCAAAACCATACAAAGCGCCTATCTCACCGTTCTGTTCAAAGTCCGCAACATCTGCAAGGTCTTTTAATTCTAAGGTTATACACCTTACAGGCGCTAATGTAACTCCTGATTCTCTGGCCCACGCGACATATATTTTTTAGTAACGTATTATTTTATTTCCAAAACAATGTGCAGGTTATCACATTTCACAACTTTCCCCGCTTTGTCTTTGATTTTATATTAAATGATCCGACCCTCCCACAAACTAATCTTTTAAACTGTAAATTAGGGAATTGTATAATTTCATAATCGCAATATGCAGCTTTCCCTGATGGAAGAGCTCTTAAAACAGTTGAGGGCCTCCGTCATATAAGTTTCATCAGTGCTCAGCTCATCCAAATGAACATAGAGTAATGAATGTAATGCAAGATCGAGCGGACTTTCCCCCTCATAAGTAGTTTTGGTCGGTGTAACTCTAAATCTATAATTGTTAGCCGTAAAGCCTAACATTTTAGCTAGCTCTTTATCAAAATAGTAACCTCCTTCTTCTCAGGCTTGAATGTTAACATTGTTTTCAGATTTGCATTGTTAAGTTTGAAGTAATGTCAAAGTACTCATTGCTTACTTTTAGTGAGCAAAACCCGTAATAACCATCAGGTATTGTTAACTGGCTAAACTTTTGTTCCTGATTTGTCAACTTTTAGAACCTTATTATTCTTCCTGGATTCACTTATATTAAACCATACGACTTTGTAAAATATTTTCATGGAGCGCGACCGTTTTGGCCCCGCATTGTTATCAATAGCATGTTCTAAAAACGAAGGACGGTCTTGTGTTGTTATTGTTACAACATTTTTGAACGAAATAAAAATGAGCGCGTTCAAATATACTGATGCAAAATATTCTGTTGGCCGCACTACAATCTTAAAATATAGCAACTGATACTCTTACATTGCTGTGACCCAGACTGCCTCTTTTCATAAAAAGGTGAGTACTCCATTAAGCAATATCTTAACCCCCCTATTGAAACGACCACATCAAGAAAGCGTGGTTTAGTCATCCGATGCAGTTTTATCAGAACCAGTTTAAACTTGCTGTGTTTTGCGCATCAACTGGGTGTGGAGTGTCGTATGCTGATCAATTAAATCACCATGATCCTTTTGGTGAGGTCAGTGTACAGATTTCATTTCTATTACACCTTTAGACGTATTTTGACTGAATTGCAAGCGCCATTGCCAAATGACAAACCATTTAATCCACTCAGCAACAGAATAGACATGAAGGCTTTGAAAGGATCTGTAACGAATTCAATATTAACATCAAGACAGGCTTTAGACAAAAGTTGGATCATAATCATGGCCTAGGCGACCTTTATTTTCGGGGCACGCACAGAAAGTATAACTATGACTGGCATCCTCCTTCAAAACTTTCTTTTTTGGCACAACGTTGAAGCCCGGGTCCCTACAGCAAGAGCATAAAACAGCATGGACAACATTTATCTTAGACACTTCTAAGGGCCTAACTAGGGCGGGAATAGAACAATAAACGACTCTATTCGTACTACGTTTGGTGTTTGCTAGGTTCGCAAGCACAGGCGAGATCGAGCATAACTGATCCTTCTACTGGCTTTGATGCACAAAAACAATACTTAGCAAATTAGAGGACGCCATTAATTCTACAGTTGATTTACCTTCAAGTATTCAAAGGTACCAACATGTTTTACATACCAAGATCGAAAGTAGACTTTGCTGTTGGCACTGGTTATACATGCTGCCTTCTGACCTCAGACTCCAGATAGGTACAATAATAAACTATAATAATGAAATTCTTATAGCAGGCAATGAACAGAAGGTTGGGAAAAACGACATAAATTCTGAGCCAGTAATATTACAAACAATAAAAGAACGCCCAAGAATAAGTCACCCAATCCCCGAGGCCCAAACCCCCAAAGTCATTGAAGACTCAGCAAAGCTCGCGGACTCTGTTCGCGATGACCATGAATATGAAAAGACAGCGCTTGTTCTTGGATTAACTGGCATAGGATTACTTGGTCTTTATCTTACTAAATAGTAACCCAACTATTACAAGAACTAATGCCCATAAGTGCTCGCCATAAAGCCAACTACTTTGCTTGCAGTAGACAAAAGCCAGCTGACAATACTCCCCAATATTCTGTAAAGCGTCACGGCTTTACTAGCTAATTTTTTTAATAAGCCCGCAAGATGATCAAGCTGTTTTTTTACCCATGATTTATCAGGCGGAGGCGATGGCGGCGGAGCACTGGCTTTGACCTCCACCGCCGCCTGTAATAGCCAACACCATGTGTACTTATTGCAAATCCTAAGGCCGTTATAACGCTTGCCAATGTGACTCCCTGCTCTCTAAACAATGTTCTTATTCGTTCTGCTAGCGTTGCGTCTTCATATAAAATTTTTTCGATAGTTTCTCTTATTCTATTCACTTGAGTTCGTAATTGGTCCCGGTTAGTAGTTAGCGCTTCTAGTCTTGCTGATCTTTCTTGTTTCAAGATCTTTTAGTCTTTGTCTTATTCTTTCTTTAATATCAGGCCCTAAGTTGGCGTCATCAGCCTCACGAGTTTTTCTTTTCTCTTTTTATATGCTCATCTAGTTCACCTAGTTTTGCTAAATTGTTTGTTAATTCGCCTTTGTGATGGTTCTTAAAGCATGATCAAGGGCCGTTAGTTCTCGCATGGGTAGCGGTGAGTCGTGTATAGTCTTTAACGCTGTTTCTTCTGAAAAACTGGATTCTGCTTCTATTACATTTATTAATTCACCTGCTGATTGATTTAATTCTTTAAGTTCCAGTTTTGCATTTGTTATCTGTCGGAGTTCTTGCATTGTGTTTTGAAGTTTAGCAACTGCTCCGCCCTTAATTTTGGTCTAACAAGGCCAAGGCGATTTTGATCTTTCACACTGAGTCTTTGTATATTGTACTCTTGGCTAAAAACTTTGATGGGTCTGGTTAGTTGTAAGCCGAACAAGTTGCCCTTGATCGTTTTTTACAGACAAAGATCATCTTTTAATTCAAAATCATTTGGGTCTAAAAATTCGGAGGTTCTTGGCCTAAACTTTCGTAAAATGAATTTAACCTTACTTTCTGTTAATTCATGCCGCATTGAGAGCGTTGAGCGATGTTGTATTAAAGGGATCATTCACTCATGTCGTCTCCAGATCAAAAACATCATAATCTTCTTCATCTTCAATTCCTGCCATGTTTTTAAATAATTAATTTTTATTTTGCTTCATAAAATGTCACAAGCACGATGGCTCGATTCTTAACCCGCATAGAAGACTGAAAGAACCCTTTGGCGTGAAGGGAAATAAGCGGACTATTACTGTTCCAAATAATCCATCTACTATTGATGCAGATCAAATTCTTACTGTCAAATTTCCAGACCTAGGAGCAAATGACGTGATTGTGCCAGGCTCTGCGCGTCTTACTTTCAAAATAGCGCTCGCTTCAACAACAGACCCAAACAGACAGTTGTACAAACCTGGGGCGGGCAATCGTTAAGAAAATTTCTATAAAACTTGATGGCAAGAAATATTTTCTTTACACAATGCAGACATATTTTTAACCTATTCTGATCTATGGCTAACCGGAATGAAAGGGCTGACTTTGCGTTTCAAGGATAGAAAATGAAAGCATAAAACATAGAATAGGTGCCGCTGATACTAAAACGGCAAAAGTATGTGGCTGTAATTTTGCGTTTGGAAATCGCTTTCCATTCCCTTAGTTTTGAGTTGTTAAAAGCGCATGCGCCATACTTTCAAGGAGCATTAAAAGACAGACTGGTCATATGAACTAACTTTTAACGAATACAAACGGGTTATCATCATTAGACACCGAAGCAAGTACAGCATTTCTGACATCACGTTAGAGTTTGACGTGTTAGCAACCCTAATTTAGCAAGGCTGATTGAACAAATTCATCAAAATTAGCAATATATTACGAAGAGTGATTCATCATACAACATAACCTAGAAGCAGGGCAGACACTATATGGAATTTTAGTTTTAGCGTCTCAGCAGATTGCTTAAAGGTATTTTATTGCTGTGTGAAGATGAAGAACCATTCAAAAGAGGAAGTGAAAAGTTTTTAATCCAAAATAACGAAAGGTACAATGTTCGATTGAGGCAGTCTAACAAATCTATGCAGGCTTAAACTATCAGCATTTGATGAATAAAATAACTGTTTGGGGGGAGGTTAGAAACCAACGTTGATTGTGGCTAAAGATCTACACCTTACAGTGTAAGACAGATGATTATTTAACAACAAAATACGGTTTATGGATTGACCTAAGGTCAACGGAGGATAATCGTTACATGGAAGGGGAGAACTGTGAGAGACGTAATAAACATTCAAATTGATAAAGAAGAAGAAGCCGACAAACCACTTATGTACATTTGTTTTTTATATATGATGCGCAGCTGAATATTGAAGATAACAACTAAAAGATATACATTATAATATTTTATTTTATAAAAGCATGTCTGTTCAGGTTTACCAAATGTGCCTACAGCGCCGCCAAAGAAGGATAGTAGAAAGCCCTAACATAAAAACCTCAGATTAACAAAACATTACACAAATGCCAACAAAACTAGAGCAGGACCTTTCAAAATACAGCAAAACCAAACGAAGGTATTCTGCTGCTTTAATGCTGATACTAATGTTAATACTGAACATCGACTATAAGTGCTCTATCAGCAGGAACAGTGTTGGTCTCTTAGCAACGGCATAGGCGCACCAGCGCTTTACCTTAGGCGGTTTGTCTTAGCTCTCGGCCGTGTTCGATAGCTTAGGGTGCTGCTAGCAAAAAATAAAAACTAAACTCCAAAACACACAGCAATGGTTCAACTAATAACGGCTAAACTTAGTTCGTTCAAACTGACAATAAATAAAGCAGTATTGACTCAAACATCACGGAATGAAGAATTTAATCGTTTACGGCCGATTTGATGACTACAAAAGACAAAAGTTGATCATCAAGAAAGGCGAGACAAGTTTTTTCTCAACAGCAGACGCCGAGCAGATAAAAAAGGAATGCTTAAAAAAAGTAAACGAAACATTAAACTGTTCTAAACAGCTCACATTAACAACCCAAAAGGTGTTATACTTTAGTTATGAGTCCAAGCGCAAAAAGACCGTCGATATTGATTCGATTAAGAATTTTTTTTAACTTTAAATAAATATTTTGAGTTAGAAAAGAAACTCAACATGGATAAATATATAGAAGGCCCAGATGAATTGTTTAGAAGGAATGCTTGAGAGAGAGCGTTTAATCAAGAGCACTGAATGATATTGATTTAGAAGTCATTGACCCAACAAACGTACAGAACAAAGTGTTGTTTCATGCTATTTCTCAAGTTCCAGGCAAACTAACAATAGGCCCGCCAGTTAAAGTAATGTTAGCTGTTTAATCGACTATGTAACAATAAATGAAGAAAATCTGAAGTCTGGGTCTCGACTAAACAACAGACTATTCTTTCCATAATGACTTAACACCAGTTGGGCAGACGAACTGCTTACGCAGATGTGGCCGCCGAAGAACAAAATGAGAGGCTCTGTTGGTCAGAGGGTGAAGTCTTAGAGATCAGATTAAAACAGTCTAAGTATGCGCCGATTGTTGGCAAGGCTTACATTCCACTACCTCCAGCATTAGTCGCAAAAAAAGCAGTATTAAACATAAAGAATACAGACGACAAATGTTTTATGTGGTGTGTTCTCGCAAGCTGCATTACGCCGCAAAAACGCAGAGAGTGGTCTAACTATCGCCCTACATCAATGATCTTAACTTTAGTGGGGTTCCTTTCCTTTAGCGTAGACCAAATGATCAGTTTGAAGAACAAACAAACCATAACTGTTAATTGTCTACACATGGGATGAGGAAACAAATTTGGGTGCCGATTAAAGTGTCCAAGAACAGTCCAACAATAGCAATCCAGACAAAATCATGTTGACTTACTACTGATGCTTTCACCAGCGGGGCTCCGCATTACACTAATACGCACAATGAGAAACTATGCAGCTGTCAAAGAATGGCATAAACAAGAATTCTGCAGAAAATGTTTTAACAAGAATTCCATCCGCCAAGCCGCAAGCGAGCATAAGAAACATTGAATCGGCCCAGTTGACTGTAATACAGAACAATACGCCCCAGAAGCAGTAAAGTAGTTTTAAGAACTGGAACGGATGCAACATTCTCCATACGTAGTTTACGCAGACTTCGGTCGCTTATTGTTCCTTATGAAGGGCAGCGCCACAAAAAACTTCGAAAAACAGTCTTAATGAGTAATCATCAGATTGTTCATTTGCCTTCATCATTGTTAGGTCGATGGCGCACATTCAACGCCAGAATTATACAGAGGGCCAGATGCTGCAGAATACTTCTAAAACGCATGCAGCAAGTGCGATAATGATTGTATCTAATAACTGAATTTAGCTGAATCATTAAATGGCCTGAAGACCAAGAACAGTATGACTTAGCCGCTCACTGTTGGATTTGTGGTTTAGAATTTAGTGAGAAGCCAATCCAAAAGTAAGAGACCAGATCACATTAGTGAAAGTTCAGAGGAGCAGCACATAGTAAATGCAATCTTCAACTAAAGTTTGATCCTAAGACATGGAAGCTGCCTGTATTCTTTCATAACTTGCGAGGTTACGACTCTCATCTTATAATGAAAGCAGTGGACGATGCCTTCAGGTGTCATGCATTGCACAGTCATCAGAAAAGTACATTGTTTCACTTAAATAATGTCTTTTTATGACTCTATGCAGCACATGATGGGTTCATTAGAGTCGCTGGCTATGTCCTTAAAGTCCTGCCAATAACGGAAGAATATTTTGACCAACGCTTGTTAAAAGGGTGTTACCCTTATGAGTACATGACAGTTGGGAAAGGTTTGATGAAGATACACTCCACCTAAAGGCCGTTCTTTCTAGTCTTAGAGGAAAGGACATCAGTGATTCTGATTACCAAATGCTCAAGATGCGTGGCAGAAGTTAGAGTGTAAAACGATGGGAGACTATCATGACTCCTACTTAATGCAGATGTATGTTTGTTGGCGACGTCTTTGAAAATTATAGAAAGACCTGCATGAAACATTATAGCCTGGATCCTGCGAATTACATTTCTGCACCCGGGATGAGCTGGGATGCTTTCTTAAAGTTTACTGGAGTACAGATTGATTTATTGTCAGATTTACCAATGATTCAGATGATTGAAAACGGGTTGCGTGGGGGAATTAGTATGGCGTCGCATCATTACTGTAAAGCAAACAACAAATACTGGAACGACTATGATCCGAGTAAAAGGTCTAACTATCTCATGTATTTAGACGCAAACAATCTGTATGGTTTGGGCAATGGCGCAATCACTTCCGTTACGTAACTTCAAGATGTACACAGGTACGAATAATATTCAAAAGGCATTAAAGTGGTTGAACAGTTTAAACGCCTGATCAGCAGCGCGGCTTCATTCTAGAAGTTGACTTAGAATATCCTCATGAACTCCATGACCTGCATAATGACTATCCATTAGCAGCAGAAAGTCTAAAGATGGATCCAGAGAGCCACCTAAACTTGTGCCTAATCTTCGAGGCAAAAAAAATTATGTCTGTCATTACAGACTTCTACAATTTTATTTAAGACATGTTTAAAGTTAACAGCTGTCCATCGTATAATTGCTTTCGATCAAGAACAGTTCATGAAACCATACATCATGAAGAACACTGATCTCAGAACCAAATCCACAGATGCTTCAGAAAAAGACTTTTTCAAGCTGATGAACAACAGCTGTTTTGGAAAGACTATGGAGAATCCGCACAAGCGTAAAGATGTCAGATTGGTCACCAGAGAGAATGAAGCAATTAAGCTGACTTCAAAACCTAATTATCAGGACTTTAGAAGATTTCATGATCAGCTTTTTGGCATAATGATGAAAAAAAAGAAAGTCAAATTAGACAAACCTGTATTTATTGGGTTTACTGTTTTAGAATTATCAAAGCTTTTGATGTTAGAGTTTCTTTATGACTACTTTAAGCCCTCGTATCCTGAGTCCAGAGTACTTTACACAGATACAGACAGTTTTGTTATAGATATTCCTACTGAAGACATCTATAAAGACATGGAAACCGAAGTAGCTAAAGGGCATGCGGGGTGGTACGACACATCTGATTACCCTAAAGATTCGCCTTTGCATTCAATTACTAACAAGAAGGTTTTTAGGAAAGATGAAGGATGAATTATCTGGAAAGGTGATCAAGGAGTTTGTTGGTTTAAGGTAAAAATGTACAGTATTTCGAGCCAGGAGAAAATCATTAAGAAAGCAAAGGGAATATCTCGCAGCGTGTGCAGTCAAACATATCACATGAACAACTACAAAGAAGCATTGTTTGGCAATAAGACTTTTCATCATGACAACGTAAAACTGCGATCTAATCTACATGAGATCAACACAACAGTTGTAACAAAGAAGTCATTAGATAGAACAAACACAAAACGGGTGTTTGTTAATCCGGAGTTTTCATATGCAATCGGGCACTGGAGAACCGCATAAACAGGGTTTTTATATTTTTCATCAACTTTTATTATAAGATCAATCATAGCTTCATCCAATTCATTTAAATCTTTTCTCATGTTTGCTTGATGCGTTCGAATTTTTTTTATTTTTCAAGATATTCTTTTTCCCAATTTGGGGTTTGAGTTGTAGGCGATCTGGATGATTTAGCATGCATTGATTAATCCTCGAAAATGTTTCCTTAATAGCATACACGCCTGAAATGATTCCCGTATCATTTTCAAGGTCTCTTCCTTTACCATTCTTGTTTTGTTCTGCACTTCCTTCTGAGCTTCCATTTTAACTCAAATATATTTACGTAAATTAATTAAGCAACTGGAACTGTGTCCGTGGGATTATCTGCAGTTCTTCCTTCAAAAAGATCTTTGAGGAGCTGGTTGTTTTGTTGTGTCAGTTTCTCGTAAATAATACACGGGCGGATTCATTTTTACAATTCTTTTTACTTCATATGGATCAACACTCCAAACCGGATCGGTTGCCCTGATGCGAGTGTCCCCTTCTGCTTCCCCCGGTAAATAAAGGTACCTTACTTTCAAACCAAATGGTAATAGTTTGCTGGTTGTACTGGAGTCTTCACAACATTTATTGTTTTCTTTTGATTGCTTCATTGCGCGCAAAACTGAGGGCAGTCTTCTAACCCATTCTGTGTTGCGAGAATTGTCAATCAGCTCTCTGTGATACGGTAGGAGAAAAGTCTTTCGGCTAACTGTTTGTTAAAGTTTTCAACTAAAGCCTGTGATCTGTGAACTCCTGGAATGCCTCTTCTAATAGTAACTCTGTGTTTTTAACAATAATTGATTCACTTGGCCTTTAATTCTTTTCCATCATCGACTTGAATCATGCGAGGGTAAGTTAAGGGCCTCGTTGGTATATCAGTTGTATAGCAACAGCAACAGCAGAACACTCTTTTGTGTTAATGGCTCCGCATCTTTGTATCTTGAAGCTACGTCAATGACTGTAAGTGGGGTACTTAAATCTTTTTCGCCTAATCGTATCAGAGGTAAATATAGAAGGTCCATTTGAGGGGTGTCGTTCGGTATTGCGTTCACAAAGTGTGGTCTCTGTATTCGTCTAGGCGCTGGTAAATAAATTTGCCAAATCGCTTGTTTAGATAACCATTCTTTTTGCTGTTTGTTCACTGACTCCAGCTGCTTGGCTTAGCTTTTTTATTGCTGTTATTCCCTCCAATATCCTTTGGGCGAATAATAATTTTTGTTCATTTTATTCAGCCAATATATGTGCAACAAAATACACAACGGTCATACCAAAGGCAATAAACGCGATTTCTTGCATCTTTTGTTTTTCTGATGGTTGATAAAAGGCACTGAATTTTGGTGGGGGCAATGTCTCGATTGGTTTGCCTGTTATAGATAATACTCTTTTTTCGCTTGATCAACATCTTTAAATATGTAAGCTGCATGCCCCTGTTTTTTCAGTGTGTCATTAATAAAATCTAACTGCTCAAGTCTCTGCTTTTCATAGGCGCTTGTGCAGCTGCTAGTTGCTCCATAGCTTTGTTGTGTCTTTTTCTCTCGCCGTCATCCCGCAGTTTACTAAACGCGAAATTACTTCCGCTAAAAGCAAGCGCATTCACCACAGCGCCACCTATCATCATTACGAGTGAGGCCATTTTTTATAAATGTATTTTTATTTACATATTTATACTGTCTGGAATTATTCCTTGCTTGACTAGAAAATCTTTCGTGGCAAACGAA
Organism: Conus ventricosus; assembly: GCA_018398815.1. Lineage (NCBI taxonomy): Eukaryota > Metazoa > Mollusca > Gastropoda > Neogastropoda > Conidae > Conus > Conus ventricosus. The sequence goes on along the minus strand of JAFLJL010000581.1, from coordinate 43,225 downwards.
GCTGCAATGATAGCAATTAGCTTTGCTGAATCCTCAAAGTCTAGTTTGCCAAATCTGCTGGTTTAATTCTTAACAAGCTTTTACCAAGCATTGAGTATCCTACACTTAGACCTCCAATAACACAGAATGGTATACAAGGTTGGTAACATTTTTTCGGTGCTCATTTTTTAAAAATAAAATAATTATAATTTAATAAAAAACATGAACAGTGATGATCTACTACAGCTACAAGGCGGCCTAAACCTTCCTGAACTTATGAATGACCAAGTTTATGATCAAGCTATTATGCCAAAAAGGAGAGGTTTATTCTTTGGCAGCAATGTGGAAAAACAAAACAGTTCCTGGGAACTGAATTCAGCATAGAACAGATTCAACAGATGCCGCCACAAGACATTATAAAGTATCATAACAGGTATGAAGCGCAGCTGGGTCTAGAATGGTGAAAAAGTGTGGGGCAAACGTTCTTAGTTTGTACACTAAACTAGTCAGTAGATTTGCTCCCATTGATTCTGAACAAGATCTTACGTATGATTTAACGCAAGATCCAGTTTTAACAAAGCCCATTAGAGTCTCTAGGGTGTGATTTATACTACAGATTTGGAACATTGTTATCGCCATTAATCATGGGATTAATAAACTTTTAATCATATAGATTTTGTTTCCCTTCAAAATGAACGAGCTGGAAAATCATCAGAATCAGGAAACATTGAATCAGGTGGAGAAAGTAACCAAGCCAGAAAATCAGCAGAAAACACTGAATCAGGTGGGGACCAGTGAAAAGCATCCTCATCCTGGCGTGTTAAAGCAGGAAAAAAATAGCAGAGTGGAACAGAACAAAAAAAATTAATGTTGCAGAATATAACTCATCATGAAAACATAACACCGCCAGCGCCAGAACAAGTTGATTCAATGCCCGCTATAAAAACTCCATGTGATACAAGACCTACCAGCACCAAAGTCTTCATGGAATATTGAACTTAAAACTGTTGCCATTTTTTGGCGCCATTGCTGCTGTTGGGGCAGTTATTACGGTTATAAAAATATAAAGAATGGCAGCCAAAACAAAAGAAGTTAAAACAACCTGAACCACTAAATACAGAAAAAGACAACTTCACGCCAAAACCGTCAACAACAAAAGATCATTTGATCCATTTATAATGCAATAATATTTTAAATTTTTTTAATAGAAATAGATCATGGCGTAAATAAAATGATAAAGTCAATAAATAAAGACATGGAGTCTATAAAAGACATTTCCATAGACCAGAATTGTAATCAATGCGGTTGCTTCGGATGTAAAAACTTCATTAAGATCTATGCTGACCGATCCCGCGCTAAGGGCGTTAAGCAAGACATCCTCAACGATGACGCGTTTTTTGAGGCGTGTGTGTACTATATTAGACATCTACTATTTAAGATAAAAACATAGATTGTATTCTTTTGATAATTAATAAGATAACTTGAATAAAAACTTGGTTGTACTTAGAGGTTTGACTTAGTTATGAACTTGAGTAACTTAATCAAGAACTTTAATCAAGAACTTATTAAGAACTTGAAGTATTAATTAAAAACTTAATTAAAAACTTAATTAAGAACTTGGGGTGACTTGAAGTGACTTAAGTTAAGAACTTAAAAGTGACTTAAGTGTGTGCATGCGTGGGGTGGGGTGGGGGTGGGAGGAGGAGGTGTGCATGCGTGGGTGGGGTGGGAGGAGGAGGAGGTGTGCATGCGTGGGGTGGGGGGGGGAGGAGGAGGTGTGCATGCGTGGGGTGGGGGTGGGGCACATCTGTCCCAGTTACGAGCACCACTACATCCTGATAGACTCATGCTGCTAAAAATAGGGCGTTCACACATAAACGGCTATTTATAGTAGCAGTCAGCAAGGCGGATTTCCCCACAGTCCTCTTGCTGCTAAAATAGCCGTTCATGTATAAACGGCTATTTATAGCAAGGCAGATTTCCCCACAGGCCTCTTGCTGCTAAAAATAGCCGTTCATGTATAAACGGCTATTTATAGCAAGGCGGATTTCCCCGCAGTCCTCTTGCTGCTAAAAATAGCCGTTCATGTATAAACGGCTATTTATAGCAAGGCTGACTCCCCACAGCCGCCTCCCGGCTACGCACTACTCCTCTCCATACTGGTAGATGTACTAAGGTCTGCCTAGCCCTATCTAGTTTGTTTGCCAGAACATTCGAAAATCGCCATTCAGTTTGCATAAGGACACACTTGAAGGCAGATGAACTAGTTAGAATTAGAAAAGTAGAAAAGTTATACACATCTTAACACAGATCAGCTTGCTACATGAACACTGAATCTGTAGATAACAATCAATCAAGTCTGATACAAACTGAGAACAATTTTTACTTGGGAGGAACAGCAAAAAAAGTTTCAAATATAAGTTTTTAGCAAAACGAATCAGTCGTGTTTACCTCCGCCTTAAAAAAATGAACGCCATGTTTTTTAAACATGGCTTTAGCTGTCTCAAGCCAGCCCCCAACAATCAACGCGTGATGGTTTGTTTGCTTCGGCCAACTTTCAAAAATGCAGCGCCATTTATTAGATAAAGAACCATCTCATCGATAGCCAAACACGTATTAAAACTGGCTACATCTTGTTTCATTTCCTTGAACCAACAAACCTTTAAAATAGTCGTTCATTCCAAAGCAGTTAGTCACTTTTTTCGTTTTCTAGAAAAACAATCTCTCCGGGTTTCACAACATGCTTCGCCTAATTCTTTCAACAAAACTCTAACATGCAGTTAAAGTAAAACTTATATGGTCTCAAATATCACAAACCTGTTCTTCAGTAACGTTTTAGCCATTTTAAAATAACACAATTAAACACAGTGGCCACACCAGAGCGCAGTCAAAACACAACCTTCTTGTCTGAGAACAATGGCAAACCGGGCGTGTCACGTGACAGCCTCGATGCGTGTTGTCGACGTGGCAATCTAGAATTTTCCAAATCATTTGCTAGGCCTAACGCAGTGCGCTGCGTGCCTGCCCGCCAGGTGTGCTTTATTGATTTTTTGGTCGCACAGTTTGCAACCGGAGCGCCTGGCCTGCGCTGTGTGAACGAAGACCGCAAGCCGTAAAAATTTAAATGATCAGGTTTTAGCCCCGTGTCTGCCTGTCTGTGTACAAAGTTTGTAGGTAAAAATTAGTCAGAAGAAGTGTGCGGATTTTATGACATTTAATTGAGAGAGAAAGAAAGAGAAAGAGTGTGCGTGTGTGTGTGTGTGTGTGTGTGTATGTGTGTGTGTGTGCGCAACGTATTTTGTGAAACGCAGAACACGTATGCCTATGGCTCCGTGTCTAAATGAAAATATCACACAAGCAATCCTTCGCCACACGACAGGTGACGCCAGCCCTACAGGCCATAGGATCCGTCCAGGGTACTGCCTGCCACAAACCCCAAGCCCTCTAATTAGGGTGTTCGCACAGTGTCTCAGCCAAGTTTTAGTTTGGTGACTGTCTCCGCAAAAATGATGGTATTGAAAATGACTGTATGCGCGAAAATGATTAGGAAAACATAGTTTGAAGTCTTACTTGTCAAGAACGTATAAATGCCAATCCTGGGTCACTTTCGCCCGAAAACTGGTTTGAGGGCGAAAGTGAGTCAGGATTGGCATTTATACGTTCTCTAACGTCTTTCTCCACTCCTTTTGAAGTTCAATTTTTTGCCGTCTATAATCCTCACCATCAGCCATAAGCTTCTGAAATTCTTCGTCCGTATGTTTTCATCCTGTAATGATTTGCTTATTCTTAATCTTAATGAACAAAGTTTTGCTGATGCTAGGGCTACAATGGCAGTGTGCTTTTGTAATTTAGGAGTTAATTTTTTTAAACAGCACTTACAATCATAGACACAGCGCCTAACCCTAAACAGGCCCCCTAAATGCTAAAGAGGCTGGCGCTCCAACCCCAGTAGCTAAAACAGCAACACTAGACCCAGCACTTACGCTAGCTACAGCTGATGAGCCAGTAATTACATAAGAAAGAGTATTTAAAGCTTTAGCATATTTCTTTCTGGTAGCCCTATACTTATCCAAGTCGCTTTCTATTTCCTTTGAAGTTCAGTTATTTGCTCTAACCTAAACTGTTGAACCTCCATTTTAATCAAATTAATTTTGTAAAAATGTTCTTATTAATCCTTCGGTAGCACTTCACCAACAGAGTAAAAAGCAATAAAATCAATATACTTATATAAAATAAAAGTCGAGTACTGTTAGTTTGTCTTTGTCAACCATCACAGTAACCTTGTCAGATGATAAGAAAGTGTTTATTTCATCCACCCGTATTTTAGTAATGGCAATAACAAGCTTAAGAGGACCATCCAGTTTCCAGACGATAATTGTACTCCCCGTGCTAACACATGTTTCTGGCAAACTAGAATTAGACTCCCCTGGAGTAATTAATAAAACAAAAATCAAAGTAGCAGTGTTAGGCATTGGCGGTTTTGGGATAAATCTAGGGTTACTGTGTCATCCCCCACTTCAACTAAGGACTTCTTTCTGCTCAGCACATATTCACGTTTATATGTATCTATTACAATCTGCTTTTTTTCTGTGTTTTGTTCCTGGAACAAGACTAGCAAGAAAGGGACCGGCATTCAAAGCCTTTCTGAAAATTTTTTTAATCAAAGTATACATTGGCTTCGCAAGTCAAATTTAAAATCCCAGTTTATTTCAGGACGCAAGACCCAGTTATTGTCTTGTCTATAAAGCCTGTATTCATATTTGCCGTAATCATTTGTTTACAAGATTTCTTATTTGTTCTAGTTTAGGATATTGCTGTCGTTTTTGTCTTCAATTTCTGTTCGTTTGTAAACCCCATCAAATTATTCAAATCCATAAACATTTCCTATCACCCCTATCAGATCAAACTCGACTGTGTCTGCTAGGTCTTTTAGCTCTACTGCAACGCATTTAGGAGCTAGCTGCGCTTTTGATTCTGGCCCTCTAGACATTCTTTTTAATATTAAAATTATAATAACAAACTTATTGAACTGGGGGGGTCAGTCCGTAAGCATAGCTTAGCGTGCTTAGATTTTTCTAACTGCTCTTTTATTTTTTTTAGCTCATCTTTGTCCCTTATTATATAATTTTTCACTTAAACATTCTTCAAAACTATCTTTGTCCTTAGTGTAAAATAATACAACCGATTTCAACTGCGATCGAAAGTCTTTTAAAGACAGCATTGTATTTCTAGCTTTGACAGAGCTTTTCTTTTTTTAACAATGTCTCGTTCAGCTGAACAGTCATTGTGACGGGTCTCCGACGCTCCCCCTCGTATTAAAATATGATTTTCATATTCATGGATGCAGGGGGTTATAGACAGAAGTATTACGCTTTCACAACCAAAATGCGCTCTCCGCATAGGCACAACGCACACTGTCCACTCACATCGGGCCCGCACAAAGGTGACGGGAAACCAATAACATTTCATAGAAAATAATCAACTTTATTTAACTTGACTCTGAGCCCCCACCCGTCACTACACAACACAACTATCTGTATCATAAAACAATGTAAACATCATACAGACAATCTCATAAATCGCATCCCCTTTCCTTCAATAACTCTTCATTAACCAGGAAAGACAATATTCCACAATTCTGCTTGCACACTTTATAAACTTAAAACAAATAAAACGTCCGTAACTTGCCAGCATTCCTTGGTTGATCTTCGGTTTCTTCTCATCCCACTGTGTATCAGAGCTGAAGCTACCACACTGTGGTGTCCTCCCAATGTGCCAAATCCCAGTTGGGGGACACTGGCAACGTAGCTTGAGTCGCACCCTCACACCGAGTCTCCCGACTCCACCGTACTTCGCCCTCTCCACGGAAAGGGCTCCTGTCAGCCTCTCCCACAGGTCTTTCTGGCTGCAAACACCCCACCGTTGTCTGGCAGCTCCCTGTCTCGGCTCCAACAGGCTAACACGTCTTGCTGTCGACCGTCCCCACACAGGAGACAATTCTTCTCGTCGTCGGCTCCGAGGCTACAGCAACCTCCACTGTCATACGTCCCCACCCAGGAGACAACGAGGCGACAGCTAACCTCTGCTTCACGCTGTATTTCTTGAGCCCTCAGCAAGACGGCGAGTTCACTTTCCCTTAAGTGAGTCACACACTCCCTGGTTTTCCAAGCAGCTTATATTCATTCTCAAACAAGAGAGAACCCGAGTTTAACTGGCTCAACCAATGGAATCACTGGCACACACACACATCACACGATTTGTACCAATAAATCCCCAAGTTATTTTTATTCCACCAATGGAATCACAAGTCACCTACACATACACACACACCACAGCTGCTAGCACCAACAAAGACTTGGGCAACCCAGTGGTTAATGCATAACCTCCTATTCAAACTCATGTTCGATTCCCCGAAGCTACCCATTGTACTAACAGCCTGGACTTCTCTACCAGCCAGGACTGATGCTTCAAGTAGTTACTACCTCTATAGACAAGGCGCAAACCACTCATAAGGCCGCAGCCTACCATCCATTCCTCAGAACAAGGACGACTGAATGGTCGCTGTAACTCTGCCTGCAGGCTGACGGTCACCTACCCGTGACGGTCACCTGACACGATCGCCTTCCCTTCAGGCCCACTGGAGAATCCAGTGAATAGCCAGCCAGGGTCGGACTGGACAATCCTCTACCCAGGACCAGCAGGTCAGCAACTCCTTGTCCTATCCCTCGGACATGCGAAACACTTCCAGAACTCTCCCTCCTTCAGTATGCGACTCGGGGTATTCCCCTCTGGTGATGCCTGAATTCGCACACTTGAAGAACCCAAAGACTTGCTCTCAACAACAGCAAAACTACCCTTAATTTGCCTAAATGCTCGAGAACATTCGCCGACTCATTACACCCCCGTACCTAAGAATGTTGTTCCAATCAACATTTTCCTCCAGGACGAATGTTCCAGATTGGATAAAACAAACTCAACTGCATGGGTCGATATAACAGTGCTAACCCCTATGCTTCAAGACATCACTTCCATCAACATCTCTAACATGGATAATGTACCCAATTAAAATAATAAATCAGTCAGATAGTCCATTGAATCACTCAGTCATAAACTGGCTCACATATAATCAGAAACTCTCTCTATAACGATAGCTATCAGCATGTCCATACATGTTAATTAATCATTCCATTCACTTCTAATATAGCACAACCATAATTGGCAACAAGATCCAAATCCAGGAGTATGGCCTATTCTGCTAAATCACGATTCAAATTCAGGTGTGTGGCCCAGCCTACTTAACATCAAAATCAAATTCAGGCGTGTAGCCACAATCCACAAAGACAAGAATTCAAATTCAGGCGTGTGCCCCAACCTACATAACATCAAAATCAAATTCAGGCGTGTGGCCCCAATCTGCTTACACGGTCTCACACACAATACGCAAATCAAACATTTATCCTGATTTCACAACATAAGGACATTTTCACACTTTACCGAGATGTGACAAAACAACATAGCAAACATATGAACCAGAAAAATCATAAATCATAACACGTGAGCACGTACTGATTCGCGCTCCATAATGCACAATGAACAAAGCAACGCATACATGTAAACATATATAAAAAAAATGAAAAATAACCATGAACTAGGCTAAACCCCCCGCCCTATAACTGGGCAATCAAAATCAATAACACAACTGGCCAGCTACATTAATTTACACAGTAGCTGTCCGCAAAACCGATGACTGCTCACACCACCACCACAACAGCAGCAGCCCGTAGGCATTGCTCCTACCATTGTTCTACTTCTGTTGTTCACACTACAATAGCAACGCCCTGGGCGCATTACTCCAACCCTTGACCTACTCCTGCCCCTCTCAGTCTTGACCGCCGTTTGTGGCTCGCCAATAGTACCTGGGGCAGATAGGTTGCGCATTCCAGGCTTTACAAGAGAGTCAGCGCACCTTTCACACATTAATTTTTAGTCCTTAAAGGAGCGCGTGAAAATCTGCGCGATCCTCTTCCAGCCTGTTGGGCAAAAATCTCCTTGGCATTCAGTCCCCTTTGCTTTCATTGCCTCAGGGTCTGTTGTTCGAAGATCACGTGAACTGGGCTGTCGCACCCATTCACTGCGATGACGATCATCTCCCCTTTCAAAATGTTATGAGATGATCCCGCACTCATCTTATCCGAACCAATTTCCTTCTCCTGAAGGAAATTCCTTGGTTCGAATCCCGCTCATGGCCTATGCCCATTGATTTCTGGACCTTATTTCCTACTCCTATTTTTCCAACACTGGCTTGTCTGCTCCGTTGAGCTGACTGTCTTTGACATTTCCTAACGATAGCTGGTAACCTCGACCTTGCCATGCGTTAATAACTGCCTCCCTGGTTCCAGCCCAGCTGCCGGTTCCAGTTACTCTGTGGTCCCTCTTGGCCCCGACCCTGAGGTCCACCACCGTGGCTCCTACATTTCTGACTACCATGGCAACGCCAACAACTTTTTGAACCGCCACTACGGCCACCATGGCCCACGGCAACCGCCACGACGGCCACCTTCATGGCCCACGGCAACCGCTGCTATGACCTATTTCATGGTCCACTGCACCACCACCACGGCCACCTTCATGGCCTACGGCACCGCCACTACAACCTATTTCATGGTCCACTGCAACCACCACTACGGCCACTTCCATGCCTACGGCACCGCCACGACGACCTATTTCATGGTCCACTGCACCACCACCACGGCCACCTTCATGGCCTAACACTAGCTCCACTGCTAAGCGGCGCCTGTGCACTCCACCTGCTCCTCTGTTTACTTTCCTACCCTGCACAACTGCCCTTGCTTTCCCCACTTGACTGGCACCCTGGTTAGGCTCGTGGAGGATATACCTACCCCCCTAACAAGCTGGATAGGGAAGATTGTTTTGCACTGCTGCAGTGAGAGTACTCCTGACAAACTCTGACTCTACTTTGACACGGGCCAAAGGTAGCCAATTAATTCTTCCATCTGCATATCGCACGCAGGTGGTTTCCCCGGTATAGTCTGTCTCTCTCACAAACCGGGCTCTACCATTGCGCTAGAGTCAGTCCTGTGTCTAATAAGCAGGTCACCCGGCTTCCGTTTACTACTGCCCTAGTAGTTGTGGTGGCACCCTGCCTTCCTGTTGAATTGTATCAACAGCAACAACTGAAATGTATTCGCACTCCGGTACATTCCTTGGCGATATGACCCTCTCTCCCACACTTAAAACATGTGCGTTTCACTCTAACATTCTCTTGAGTCCCACTGTTGCCATGAGACTTAGAATCCGCTTCTAACTGCGGTCTCGCCTCCTGTTTTGTAGGAAGTCGGCGAATCACTCCTGACTGTGTGGTCTGGGCATTACGGTCGACTGGTTCGATCCCTATCATCCCATTACGCTGATCATGGCAGATTCATACCTGTCTGCAACTTTCACTAACTCCTCTAAACTTCCTAATTCTCTTTCTGCCAAGAATACTGTGAGATCCTTCGACAAGTGGAGAGAATTTGCTCCTAACGATCTCCTCCTCAAAGATTCAAAAGTTTGTTCGATGTTTCCTAGCCATTATCCATTTGTCAAAGAGAGCCCTAAGCCGATAAAGAAACTGTAACGTGCGTCTCACCTGATTTACGAACGTTTCTCTGAAACAATTCCTATATCTATCGGTGGTTACTTGATACCATCTGAAACAAAGCATCGCGCACCGACTCATAATCTGTCTGTTTTTCCGGTGGCAAGCAAAAAAAGCATCCCTAGCTTTGGGTGTCAGCAGCGCAGACAAATTTGTGGCCCACCGTTCTTACGGGTAAGCCCTGAATCTTTGGCAATCCTTTCAAATTGCGAAATGAAATCCACAAAATGGTCCGATTATCATCGAACCTTGACATATTGAACAAGGGACTGACATGTGGTGCAAAGTTCACTTGAGGTTTTTGCGTCCATGTCCCGTCTTTCTCCAATTTAATTTTTCTAACTCAAACTTGCCTTATCTTCTCTCTTTCTCTTTCCTCTCTTTCCCGTTCTCTTTCTCTCTCCTCTCTTTCCCGTTCTCTATCCTCCTTTTCCCCGTTCTCTCCTCCTCCTTTTTCCCGTTCTCTTTCTCTCTCCTCTTTTTCTCGCTCCCTTTCTCTCTCCTCTTTTTTCCCGTTCTCTTTCTCTCTCCTCTTTTTCCCGTTCTCTTTTTCCTTTTCTCCTCTTTTTTCCCGTTCTCTTTCTCTCTCCTCCTTTTCCCGTTCTCTTTCTCTCTCCTCCTTTTCCCTGTCTCTTTCTCTCTCCTCCTTTTTTCTCGTTCCTTTCTCTCTCCTCTTTTTCCTCCCGTTCCCTTTCTCTCTCCTCTTTTTCTTCCCGTTCCCTTTCTCTCTCTTCTTTTCTCCCGTTCTCTTTCTCTCTCCTCTTTTTCCCGTTCTCTTTCTCTCTCCTCTTTTTCACCTTTTTTCTTTTCTCTCTGTTCTTCCCGCTCCCTTTGTATTTTCTGAGCCTAGATTACACGGGGCCAGTTCTCATCTACATATGCCTTCAGTTCCGGACCCTTTAGTCCTAAAGCTTTTTCCATCTTCATGAGGTCCATCTTTTTCAGCGGACCCATTGTCTCAGCAACCCTCTTCAGTCGACATTTTTTAAGCTATCTAACCCTCGATCAGCTAGTTAATACAACCACAGTAACAAGCGAGATATCCACACGATCACTTGTAAATAAGCGATCAAATAGTTGTGCTACACACAATCAACCTCAACAGCAACCAAATCAAGCAAGTTCAAATACAAGGCCCAGTCATGAAAAAAAAAGATCAAAACAATCAACTACATGACTAACGTCTTTCCAGGTAAGAAAAAAAAATCTAGGTTCCACAATTACGACAAATTTCAAATCCCTTGCAATTGAACAAAACCCAGAATCAAAATCACTTATGGCTCATTTATGTTCATCCGACGAGCCCCCAATTTGTGACGGGTCTCCGACGCTCCCCCTCGTATTAAAAATATGATTTTCATATTCAGGGATGCAGGGGTTATAGACAGAAGTATTTACGCTTTCACAACCAAAATGCGCTCTCGCATAGGCACACGCACTCTGTCACTCACATCGGGCCCGCACAAAGGTGACGGGAAACCAATAACATTTCATAGAAAATAATCAACTTTAATTTAACTTGACTCCGAGCCCCCACACGTCACTACACAACACAACTATCTGTATCATACAACAATGTAAACATCATACAGACAATCTCATAAATCGCATCCCCTTTCCTTCAATAACTCTTCATTAACCAGGAAAGACAATATTCCACAATTCTGCTTGCACACTTTATAAACTTAAGAACAAATAAAACGTCCGTAACTTGCCAGCATTCCTTGGTTGATCTTCGGTTCTCTTCATCCCACTGTGTGACTACGAGCTGAAGCTACCACACTGTGGTGTCCTCCCGATTGGCCAAATCCCAGTTGGGGGACACTGGCAACGTAGCTTGAGTCGCACCCTCACACCGAGTCTCCCGGACTCCACCGTACTTCGCCCTCCTCCACGGAAAGGGCTCCTGTCGGCCTCTCTCCCACAGTCTTCTCTGGCTGCAAACACCCCACCATTGTCTGGCAGCTCCCTGTCTAGGCTCCAACAGGCTAACACGTCTTGCTGTCGACCGTCCCCCACACGGAGAACAATTCTTCTCGTCGTCGGCTCTGAGGCTACAGCAAACCTCCACTGTCATACGTCCCCACCCAGGAGACAACGAGGCGACAGCTAACCTCTGCTTCACGCTAGTATTTTCTTGAGCCCTCAGCAAGACGGGCGAGTTCACTTTCCCTTAAGTGAGTCACACACTCCTGGTTTTCCAAGCAGCTTACATTCATTCTCAAACAAGAGAGAACCCGAGTTTAACTGGCTCAACCAATGGAATCACCTGGCAAACACACACACATCACACGAATTTGTACCAATAAATCCCCAATTATTTTTATTCCACCAATGAATCACAAGTCACCTACACATACACACACACCACAGCTGCTAGCGCCAACAAAGACTTGGGCACCCAGTGGTTAATGCATAACCTCCTATTCAAACTCATGTTCGATCCCCGAAGCTACCCATTGTACTAACAGCCTGGACTTCTCTACCAGCCAGGACTGATGCTTCAAGTAGTTACTACCTCTATAGACAAGGCGCAAACCACTCAATAGGCCGCAGCCTTCCATCCATTCCTCAAACAAGGACGACTGAATGGTCGCTGTACTCTGCCTGCAGGCTGACGGTCACCTACCCGTGACGGTCACCTGACAACGATCGCCTTCCCTTCAGGCCCACTGGAGAACCCAGTGAATAGCCAGCCAGTGGTCGGACTGGACACTCCTCTACCCAGGACCAGCAGGTCGGCAACTCCTTGTCACTATCCCTCGGACATGCGAAACACTTCCCAGTAACTCTCCCTCCTTCAGTATGCGACTCGGGTATTCCCCTCTGGTGATGCCTGAATTCGCACACTTGAAGAACCCAAAAGACTTGCTCTCAACAACAGCAAAACTACCTTAATTTGCCTAAATGCTCGAGAACATTCGGCGACTCATTACAGTCATCAATAATAAACAGTGTTTCAGTTCCCTCAAATAGTCTATAGTAATGTTCTAAACAGTCGCTAGCTTGTCGCTAGGATCAACTAAAAATATATTATCGTCTGTCCAAATAAACTTCCTTTCTTTTTAAGACTTGTTGTGCTTAATGGTTGTGCAGAATATAACAATGTCTCGTAATGAAACCTATTATTGTTTGGAACAAATCAAGTACGAAGACAGTTTTCCCACACCCTGTAATCCCGCAGATAAGAGAACAGTGCGGATCTTTTGGCAGAAACTTCAAACTATCCATCTGTTTTTAATAGGTTATTTCTTCTGCATTTTAATAAGCCACGTCTTTTAGCCTGTTTTCTTCAATGTTTAACTGGGCATCACAAACCATAAAAACATGCATTTTTATTGGGGCGTTTCCGTCGCTTTCTTGTGAATATTTATTTTTATACCATCTTGCCCTACCCTTTCTCCACTTCCAAACAATCTGCTGTCAAATGTAGATCTAAATCTAACCACAGCCCATATTTGGTTATTAAGTAGTTTTTCGAGTCTTACATCATAAAGGCGAAGTTTTTTACATACACGATCAACTGCAGGATCCCTTTGCCTACCTCCAGCGAACAACTTTCTTATTTCATCAAGTGTTGGTGAGGTAAAGCCCTCGACCCGAATACAACTGATCAGACTTGCCATTTATTGCACAGTCAACCTTCTCAATTTTTGGATTATAAAACGCTTCTGAATTCTATGAAAAGGAGTTGTTTCTTCAGTAAACAAGAACAAAATTCCTTTTAAAGACTTCAGAGACTGATTTAGATGTATGTTCCAGAGAGTGTCTCGCTTGTTTCTATTTTCTGTAATGGAGTGTATAGCCCTTTCATAATAAAAACTGTTTTATTTTTTATACTGGGTTAAGATTGTTCTGGCCAGTTCAGGGTTAGTAACAACATCAAACTCAAGAGAAATGTCACTAACTGTGTATTTAGCTTCAGGGTCTTCAGACAGAACGACAGAATCGCTAAGATTAAATGTCAGTTCATAAGTAAGTTTTTATTTTAGTGCACCTTGGTAATATGGCATATGCGTCTTTAACAGTTCAAAATCTAGAGGGATGCAGAATCTATTGCCAAATGCTTCTCCTACTGCCTCATCTTTAACATCATTCTTTGCATCCTCTGCTTTAGCCTGTGCTTGAGACCGTTTGGGCTTTGTATTCCCTGATAAACTCTCTTTTCTTTCTTTTTTAGGCAGCCATAGATCAGAATAGAGGGCAAAAATGTCTGCCTCGCGTAGTACAACGACTTCTCTACCTCCAGTTTGATTGCTATATGATTAACGATGGCCTGCCCAAATTAGCAACAAACAGTAGCATTAGGATCTGTCGATGTAATATCTATTTTGAATGATAGTTTAGCAGTGCCTGGCATTATAACATCGTCAGCGCCAAGATCAGGGAACTTGACTGTTAAAGCCTGTCCAGGCTGAACTGTTGATGGGGTGTTTACACTAATTACAGTCTGCCTTATACCTTTACGCCATGGGTTCCTTCTCTTTTCTGTATGGTCGAGGTCACAACGTATGAGTTCATTTTTTATAAAACAAAAAAGAATATAAATAAAAAATATGGATGAAGATTTTGACGCGATTAATCCTATTGAAGAAGAAGAAGATGAAACAGAACTGAGCCCTTCATTGCAAGAAGAGCTTGAAGGAGTGGGTTCTTTACTCTCTAGACACTGTCAAGAACTATTGCGACAGCGAATTAAATTATTCTATAGAAGCATAGGACGAGAGCTACCAGGAGTGCTTGATCCTAACGATTTTGAGGAAGATGGTGGGCATTTGTATATAAGAACTGATGCAGGGGGCCGTGTAAAAGCTATTCACGCAAAACCCAAACAAGTTTTTAAAACTAAGCACAATAATGCGAAAACTCCCTATTGCTAAGGCAGAACAATTAAACCTTTTAGAGCTTAGAGCCGAAGCCGTTAGTCGTTTACAGAACTTGGGGGCAAGAGTTGCCAACACAATCTTAAAATACAAAACATACCTCTTCAAGATTTAACTCAAGAAGCAGATGAACTAATAGCAGAAATTGAAACGAGTTTAAGTGAGGAGACACAGTTAAAAACAATTGACGATTCTCCATTGCCCATGCGTGAAATCCTGGGGCTTAATGCTGCTCTACGGACAATAAGGGGTGAATAACAAACAATTTGGCAAAACTTGGTGAGCTAGATAGAGAGATAGAAGAAAAGAATAAACTGGCTGATGCAGACGATAACAATTAGGGCGAGAAGAAAAGGCTAGAATACAGCAGAAAATACAAGATTTAAGGTTGCTAAGGAAAGCCAGGTTAGAAGTGCTGTCTACTAACAGAGCGCAGCTAGCATCACAAAGAAGCAGAATTAAAGAAACTATAGACAGAATAGAAAAATCACAATACCACTCATCTAATTTTCGGCCACGTGGCCTTTTTCAAGAGAAAAAAACAAAAACAATGCAACTATGTAATGTCCATCTTCGGTGGCTGGTCAGGGCAAAAAATTGACGTCATAAAATATCTTACGCAATTTCTGACATCATAATGTGTGATGTCATCAAAAGGGAACAAAAAAAGGGGGGGTGGGGGGGAGGAAGGGGTGCAAGTTGTGTGGTGTGTCTGTGTGTTAGTTATACAGTAACCAATGTACTCCAAAAACATAACAACACGCTTCATAAATCACAATGAAACTGCGACCATAGTCCTGTCTGTGACTGTGCATGGCATACAAGAACTGTCACCTGAAAAATATATATAAATTTCCCGCAATTCATCAATGTTGTTTACAGGTAAATCTGGATAGATTTACCCGTAAACAAATTGATGAATTGTAGAAATTTATATATATTTTTTCAGGTGACAGTTCTTGTATGCCATGCACAGTCACAGACAGGACTATGGTCGCAGTTTCATTGTGATTTATGAAGCGTGTTGTTATGTTTTTGGAGTTTCATTGGTTACTGTATAACTACACACAGACACACACACAACTTGCACCCTTCCTCCCCCCCCCCCACCCCCCTTTTTTTTTCCCTTGTTGATGACATCACACATTATGATGTCAGAAATTGCGTAAGATATTTATGACGTCAATTCTTTGCCTGACCAGCCACCGAAGATGGACATTACATAGTTGCATTGTTTTTGTTTTTTTCTCTTGAAAAAGGCCACGTGGCCGAAAATTAGATGAGTGGTATTGTGATTTTTCTATACTGTTTTCTTCCCTTTGGAGGACTATTGCTTTTGTGTTTTAGACAGAATACTTTATGAAAAACACACGCTAGCAGAAAGACTAAGGACTCTGTTCAGGGAACAGGGGATTACAATAGTTAGCATATTAACAGCCGTTGGGTTTGCTATCTCTACACTCGTTTATGCTTTAACCGGCAGCGCGCCAACAGGGCCGTAACGCCCCCAACACCTCAGCCTGGTAAAAGTTGGATTAGAAAACAATTACACCATCTAGCAAACTTATTAAAGAAGTTAGCAGCCAAAGCGCTTGATGCTCTGCCTGGCATAATAGGCGTGCTGTTAGTTGGGTTTTGTCTACTATAGGTAAGGTGGCTGGTTATATGGCCGACCATCTGTGGACGTTAGGAGTGTTAGCTGCTGGATTAATTTTTAGTGAAATAAAGTATGGCTAATCCAGTAAAAGTTAAAAATACAACGAGGGCTGTCTTTTCGCTAGTGTGACTGTCAGTGTGAGGTACACTAACGGGCGGTGTGCTTTCTGGTTCTGGGCTGCTTTCTGACTGTGGGGCGCTTATAAAATGGATCGCTTTCTTCAGGGCTGGGTACTTTTTTTTAAATGGATGGAGCAGGCCTTGTGTTTAAACCTTGATTGTGCCCTAAGTTTTTGGTCGTCTCCAGCTATGAGGATTTCATTGTTTTAATTCTGTATCATGCCAATCTGCAGTCTAAGGTCAGAGGGTAGCATGTATAATCCATGGCCTACAACAAAGTCAACCTTTGACCTAGCGTGTGTAAGAACGTTTTGATACCTTTGTATGCTGGCAGGCAAATCAACAGCAGAGTTAATAGCATCTTCTAAATTGGCTAGAAAATTTTTTTCTGGCATCAAAGCCTGTAGATTGATCAACTATGCTAGACTTAGTCTGTGCTTGTGCTCCTAATAGACACCAAACGTATGTTCGTATGGAGTCATTAAGTCTTTGCACTCCTGGCATTGTTAGGCCTTCACTTTCATCTAAGATAAATGTTGCCCAAGCATTAGGATGTTTTTGTTCAATTGACCCTAATCGAACTTGTTTGTCTGGTTGAAAAGAGGTGTGGCCAGGCCAGTAGTCATAAGTTATATTCTCTTTTTGCACCCCACAAATACAATGTGCCTAACCCATGATTGCGGTCTAACTTTTGTCTAAAGTCAGTTGAAGGATTAATGTTAAATTCATTGCAGATTCTTTCATATGCATTAGTGTCCATTGGGCTGTTAAATGGATTAAAAGCGTTGTCGTTAGGGAGGGTCACTTGTAGTTCAGTTAGTATTCGTCTGTACTGGTAAAAACATGAAGTTATATACTGACCTTACCAAGAGATTGGGGTGGTTTAAATGGTTTGCATATGAAACACCGCAGCCAGTCGTTGCGCAGTAAATGGCAAAATTTAACTGATTCTGGTAAAACGTCATAGGGCGGGATGACCATGCTGATGGCACTCTGTCACTCTTTATTGGTGGATTTAAATATCTAGTTAGTGGGTTTACAAGTCTGACCTGGAAGCCATATGATCCATCTACGGCAATGGTTAAATTGCTGAAGTCTAAAGATTTGGGGTTATAAAACGCTCCTACATTGTAAGTGGCACTTTCGTTATATTTAAAAGGTTCCATTTTAAAAAATAGTTTTTAAAATAGTTATAAAAAAGATGTACATCTATATAACCCAACAAAACAAGCGTGTGTTCTTAACGTACCCAATTTTTAATTGGCGCAGGAGTTGTAGGATTGCCCTTAAAGAAATTGGTTTTAAAAAGTAAATGGATTAACATATTTGAAAGAGCTAAGAATAACTGGGTGAATATTAAGGACGAACAAGGCAATCTATTAAAACATTTTAAAATACCCGATGGCTACTACAGCTTTTGTTCTTTAAGAGAAGTATTTAGCAATTTTGGCATTAAGTTAAAAATTAATGAGGCAAATCTTATAATTACTATGAATTTTCCAAAACTTGAAGAAAAAAGGAAAGTACGTTTTTTCCTAGAAGCCTTGCACGAATTTTAGGCTTTTATGACAGTGGTGAAAACGTATCATATTAAAACACATATGCACTTAAAAAGCGGCCTTTATGAGTATGTTGGTAGTAGACCAGCCGATTTTCTCGTGAACCCAATGTTGTATGTCCATTTACAACAGTTAAAAACAAATACTAATTTGTTTAATGGCCAGCCATCTACTGTTCTACGAGCACTGCCGTCAATTAAGGCAGGGTTTGCGATTATCAGTTATATAAGTTTGATGGAAACAGTCAATTTAAAGAATTAATTGAGGGGCCTATAAATTCATTGGATGTAAAAATAACTAATCAAGATGGAAGGCTAGTTGTTTTTTCTAATTTATTAATAGTGCTAGAAGTAGAAGAGCTTACTGTAAACCCTTAATTTTTATGCCCCCGGAGAGAATGTAAATATGCGGGTTCAACGATCACCAAATCTTATCTTGCACGTAAGCCCCCCATTTTAAAGTACTGATTACGTCGATTTTTAGAGGTTTTTGCGTGTTAATTTTGTTTAGAAAACAGGTGTTAATTTTGACCAAAATTAGCATGAGAAGGACGTGATTTGTTTGTGAAAAGGGGGTTTTCATGCAAAATAAGATAGGGTGAGCTTGAACCCGCATATTTACATTCTCTAATGTAGTGAAAACAGTGCTGGGAGGTTGAAAATCCTTGAGGAATTCCAACGTTCGCAATAATCTCGTCTAAGGCCATTTTGCATGTTAAAGGACCATCACGCTGAACTGCAAAGTACATAGCAATCCTTCTTTTTCATCTATAATCAAAGCTGGTTGCATTATGAATTCATCTATACAATTATGATTGCAGCCATGAAAAACCGTGGGGGCCAGCTTCAAAATATCACATTGTGTAAACTGTTTCCATTCAGCTTATTCCATTGGCGTTACAGTATGGCGCGAAGTACTCAAGATTGAAAGAAACAAGCTAAAAGATGAAAAGATGAAGCAGGCGGACCTCATTGAATGTGAATGTTGGACACGAGTCAGGCAGTCGGCTTTGCAGTGTGACTGTCGGAATGGGACTTTCCGCTACACCTCTTTTACCATGTGACCTGCCCCGTGTGGAACAGCTGTGAAATGATCATTGCTCTAGATCCTGTGGGCTTTTCTGGGACAGGTATTTCACCTAAAAACGTTGTTGCGTGCACATAGATAAACTAACTGTGGAAACACAAACACAAAATGATGAGATAAATGTGTATTTCACCTAAAACGTTGTTGCGTGCACATAGAGAAACTAACTGAGGAAATGCACACACAGAATGATGAAACAAATGTGTACCAAGAGCAAAACACTTGCTATTTTCACCTTTGCCTTTGATCCGCTTCAAATCTGACATGTCGTCTTCTTCTCTTCTTCCTGAAATACTGGTTCACCTAAAAACGAGTAGGTCACCAGCGCGCATGTTTAAAAAGTAAAATAAAATAACATGAAATAAAGTGCGACTCAGTCTGTTGGCCCTGGAGCAAAATTTGGCAACAAAGGGTCGCACACGATATTCAAAAAGTTAAAAGCAATGGCCAGATTCAGGCCCAGGTAACCATAAAATATCTGGGGAAGTTAAAATAGAAAATCGTCAATATGCAGATCTCAAAACTGTCGTATCAATTTGCTTTTTAAATGAGACTGCATTTGTAGCAATCTTGATGGCACCCGGCAGTGAGTTCCACAGCCGTACAGAACTAGGATAAAATGAATGTAAGTGGCTGTCAATATTTGATGCAGGTATGGTGTAACATTTACCGCCACTCCTGTAGTACTTTTATTCAATACTAGTTGTTCCATTGGAATATCAATCAGTTTAGCTCTGCCTTTGAAGAAGGTATTAAGTTTGATAAAAGCTCTTCTCTCTTCTAAGGGTTTCCATTCTAATTTCCTCATGTTCTTCCTAGTATTCCCCTTCTCTCTGATATGGTTCCCTTTTACGAACCGTGCTGCTCTCTTCTGAATCTTTTCAAGTTATAAAATGCCCTTTAGAGGGGTGGGGGTCCCAACTGAAACCATTTTCCAGTACTGTCTAATCAGTGTTTTGTAGCAGTCACTTTAACCTTTTTGGGGGCGTTTTTGATATTCCGTAAAAGAAAGCTAAGATGTTATTGCTTTCTTACATACAAATTGTAATTTGTTTCCATTTGAACACTATCAAAAATCGCCAAAAATTTTGCAGCTGGTTTTTTAAAAGCTTTAAGAATAATTAGATAAATTTTCTGCAGTGGGTGGCGTTTATTACATATCGCAACCTCACTTCGGGGGATGAAATTCCTTTTCCAGGTTCTTTTCCCACCTTGAAAAGCTTTAGATTTTTGTAGAATGGGATCATTCTTGTTTCGATTGTTCTTATACTAAGCTGTCCCTGAAAAAACCTTTATAGTAGTTCCGGGAGGAGTTTTCTACTTATATCATTTTATAAATTAAGAAAACAAGGCCCAAAAAACATTCCCTTGGTACACCTGACAAACGGGTTTACAAGGGGATACACCCTTCCACAAAAACTTTCGGTTCTCCCAACGAGGAATGATCTACCCATTTTAGCAAGAAAACCCCCAAAGCGATGTTTTAAATTTTAAACAGCAGGCCCCTTGAACCTTTCAAAGGCTTTAGAAAAGTCAATAAAATTGCATTTATTTTTTGTCTGTTGTTAAGACAGTTATTAAAATATTGAGGTTGTTATAAGTTGAGTCTCACAAATCCGTCGCGTCTAAAACATGCTGGGTTATCTAAAATCATATTTTTCAAGAGGGCCATTTGCTCTAAAATTTGTTTCAAGTATTTTGCTGTAGGTGTAAGAGAACAGGTCTATAAATTTTTGCTTTGTTTTGTCAACCCTTTTTTAAAAAAGGAACAAGCCGCACTCGCCACCATCAGTATTACTCCCTGGTCTAGTGAAGCTTGATAAAGTAGTTGTATACCTCAGTCAATTCATTGGCACTATAATTTTTAAGAGCTTGCGAGGAACGCCATCAGGACCTGTAGCTTTGTTTTCATTGATGTTGGTCATAACTTAAATACTCGTGCTTTGTTTACTTTGATGCATTTGCATTTCAGGGAGTTTATCATGATCCTTTAGTCTAACGTTAATTAAAGGCTTGGGATTTGAGAAAACCCGAACAAAACTGCTTGTTTAGTAAATTTGCTTTCCCTTCAGGGTCCCGTATTAGGTTATTCTGGTTGTTTCTCAGGTCTGGAATCCCAATGTTGTCCTGTCTCTTACTCCTTATGTAAGAACCATAATTTCTTGTTTTGATGATCACCTTTTTCTGAAATCATCGAATTAACATAATTGGAGTGAGCAAGTCTACATTCTCTCTGACACCTTCTCTTAATATGTTTATACGTAATCAGTAATCTTTCTGAATTAGGGTGTAGTTTCAATTTCTTAAAGAACCGACGTTTCCTTCTCAACAGACGTTTAGTTTTTGTATTAATCCATGGCTGGTGGTTCTTGCTTGAAGTTATTTTAGTAGGTATGTTGTCATCCATAATAATTTCCAAGTTAGTTTTTATACACTTCCAAAGGTCATTGACATTATCTTTAACACTATGAGACCTCAAAAAAGACGACTGAAATCATGAGTCTCTCTGGCGTAATTTTGGTAAGTCTGCTTGGTTCCACAGTCTGATGGTACGTTTAAGGGGTTTTCTTCGAAAGGGTTGAAAGTTGCTCTCTAAGAGGATTATGTCATGATCACCCAGGCCTGCAATTAATTCCTAATTGCCTAAAGCGCCTGACAATTGGTAAAAAATAAACCAGGAATGCATTGCACGTGTGGTATTTCAACTGACTGCACTAATCCAAGGTCTTTGGTGGTATAAAAAAAAACTGAGAATTAATATTTTTATTGTATTGATTACCAAGTATGGCATCTTCACGCCAATCAATATCTGGTAAGTTGAAGTGTCCACCTATCCATAATATTGCGTTCCTATTGGCCAAAACGTCAGAAATATCTCAGCAATAGACGAACATACATTTTCATCTGAGTCTGGAGGTCTGTATACTGATCCAACAAATGACAGGTCTCTTATTCTTAAAATTAATCCTACAAAATAAACTTTCACTATTTTTGCCTTGATATAAAAACTCACTGGCTAAGTTCTTCCGAATGGCAATCAAAACTCCCCCACCTCTTTTTCCAAGTCTGTCCTTTCTATAAATATCAAAATCCTCCATTAGAAGTTCACTGCTGGATGTTCCAGTTTCTAGCCAAGTTTCTGTTCCAATTACAACATCAATGTTTTTTTCGGTGACTGAATATTACTGAGTTCTTTTTTTTTCCTGATAATGATTGAAAGTTTACGACTATGCATTTAAGTTTATCTTTTTCTCTTAATGATTTGGAGTTCGGTTGCACTTTATGATTTGGGATTTTATCATTTTTAGAATCAGGAGTGGATGCAAACTTAGGCCAAAATTTCGAGTTTTCTTTTGGGTATCGGTCTGGTGAGATAGGGTCAAAACGGTTGCTTTCTGAGCTGCAGTCTTCAATAGAATCTTCAAAAAGTCTCGACTAAATTTGGAAGCCCACAGGTAAAACACGTCCAAGATATATCACTATTACATAATGCTTCATAACTGCTGAATTTAATAACTTACATTTAGTGTGATACCATGTATTGCAGACGACACAGGCAACTGCTTTATGTTTCCATGTGACTCGCAAATTGCAGACTCCGCATGGATATTTTACTTTGGTGGACGGACCAGGATTGAGTTTCAGCGTCTCCTGATAGTAGGATAAGGCTTAAGAGCCATGATTTAACTCCTCTATGTCTAACTTTTTTTTATTTAAAACAATCCTTATTACCGTACTATTTCTGATATTAATTGAAATCAGGGGTTTTAAATCTGGGCCTAGTAATCGACGTGAGAACATGCTCGGCACAGGTGTACACAGGAGACTAACATGTTCAGGTTGCACAAAAATTTTATAATCTGCAAAAATGGAACTAAAGGCGTCTACATCTACATCTAAAATTTCAAAATTAAACTGAGTGCTAGGGATATCGTTGTTCCTATCACATGTGTAAACAGCAAAAAAAAAAAAAAAAAAGAAAGAAAACTTTTAACGAAGCCAAGGAACAATTCGCCGGTAGCCATCTTGAAAAGCCTAGTGAGACACAACTTACCTGAAAGGGTTTAAACGCAATTTCGTTAATAAAATATAAAATTTAGCATTAAACTACCAACAGCCAACAGTGCTGATTACTAAAATTCACAGTTACTCATATGAATAAAAGATGTAAAGACGTAAAAGATGTAAAAAATGAATTTAAAACGGGAGCTCCAAAAGCCTGGCGCCTCCTCGCTGGACATGCGCTTCTCCAGATGTCTAGCTTCGCCATAATTATTGTCGCATCAACTATGCCACGTATGCGACTCGACTGTCTAGAACAGACGTGATTCATTTTTGATGTACGCAGTTTGCTAATAAGTCATGGAGTCAAATTTGGATATACATTGAGGAAGTCCCTGCTTTATCAGAGAGAGAGAGAGAGAGAGAGAGAGAGAGAGAGAGAGGAGAGAGAGAGAGAGAGAGAGAGAGAGAGAGAGAGAGGAAACGACACGAAACAAAAGGAAATGTTGTTTTAGCAGGATAATGAGGCACGTACATATGAACGTTTTTTTTCCCGCGCCGCCCTAGAGAGAGAGAGAGAGAGGAGAGAGAGAGAGAGAGAGAGAGGAGAGAGAGAGAGAGAGAGAGAGAGGAAGAGAGAGAGAGAGAGAGAGAGAGAGAGAATGACAATGACAGTGATTCTTTATTTTATAACGGTAAAAGTATTGGCTTTAGTTAGCCATTTTTCATACTTGCCGTTACTATTATGTATCAAAACATAAATATACAAACAAACAACACCAAGCCAAGCAAACAAACAGTCAAGCCAAACAAACAAACAAAACAACAAAACCACCACCAAGAAGCGAGTGTCGAACATCATCAGTGAAAGAAGCAAATGAAACAGCAATTGAAAGTTCAACGACAAAAACAATTAAAGCAAATGAAAACAAGACAAATCAAAGTACAGCAACACAAAATAAAACTCAATCAACAACAAAATAGCATGAAATATCTAAGAATGTCTCTATGAGACGTACAAGAAAAAGGAGAGAAAAAAACAAAGAAAGAAAAAAATAACTAAAGGCAAGTATATGAAGAGACACATGAAAAGGTCTGTCTCTGTCTCGCATTTATACACATACATACGTGCATACATATATATACCTATGTACATACATACATACATACATACATAAATACATCCCACATAACAGACACGCACGCACAACACACATACATGCACACACGTGCGTGCATGCGTGGACGATGGCAGGACTGCATGCAGGAGAAATCCAGACATTGTGGTGTTCGAGTTCAGGTTACAGAAGTCGATAACACCAAATGTCTGAAAAGATTATCTTTGAAAGAGGAGAGTGTACCCTTGTTACAGTCATAGGGCGTGAGTTTCACAGATAATGCTCCTGAGAACGAAAAAAACTTGTTTTATAGATATCAGTTCTAGGCGTTGAGAACTTTAACCTCGGGTTCGACCTAGAATTCTTCAGGACTGATTTTGTGAACACTTTAGACAGATGTGATGGGAGTTTCTGGTTCAAAACCTCGTACATCAGTATACCTTTGTACCCATCGTCAACACAGCGCAGGCCTCCGAGGGTGGTACAGGACTGCTCTCAAGGCAGGTGAAGACGGTGCTTCTCTGGGTCCTCCCCAGCACCTTCGGGTGTTTCTTTTTCTTCTTGTTAAAGCGAAGATGTTCAGAGAGAGAGAGAGAGAGAGAGAGAGAGAGAGAGAGAGAGAGAGAGAGAGAGAGAGAGAGAGAGGCTTTTCATCGATCAGGACACTAACTTCCTGACCATGATTGACACATGATGTTCTGAGGCCACGTCGCTCAGGTGGAGGTAAACATGTCACCTGCCACTTTGCATGGTGTCGCAGCCAGATTTGTCCCACTTGTGGATAAGTCGGGTCACTGTTATGAAAACTGCACACGTGTTGTTGGTTCAGTAGCGCTCTCTCTCTCTCTCTCTGTCTCTGTCTGTCTCTCTCTCTCAGCGCTCTCCTCTCTCTCTCTCTCTCTCTCTGTCTCTGTCTCTCTCTCTCTCTCTAGTTCTTATTAAGTGGCCGAGACCCTTCAGGGAAAGAAAAAGGTCTTGACAGTTACACTGGTTTGCATCTGTGGGTAATTACCCGCTTACCTCGACGCGAAATGTTGTTTGGATGCTTCCAAGCTCTTCAATCACATGCTACTAGTTCGACAAAAATGTTTCATCATTGGCCAGTGAACTGCGCTTCCTATAGAAACGTTACGATGCCTTTCTTGAACATCAAATAGGAGTCGAAACAAGAATTGATTAGCACGCTTCAGATTCTTATCACAGTAGAAGCTTCATTTGTAACTGATTTCTTTCCAAAGCTGCTTGACCTCTGCAGTTCCAGACCTCTGCAGTTCCAAAACCAAAGGCACACGGAACCAGGCAGCTGGATCTTACAGTGCCTATCATACATCTTGTCGCAACACAGAGCAGTGCCCCTGCAGAACAGGCAGCCAGACAACAGAACATCTGCTGCAGTCCTGCCCGCTCCACCAAGCGCTTCGAGAGAAAACCTGGCCCGACCCAATACCAGTGGCCCGGAAGCTCTACGGAGGACTGGAGGACCTGCGACGTACTGCCACCTTTGTCGAGGAGACGGGGGAATCCATCTAAAGACATGACGAACGAGACAACAGCAACATACATCTTGTCAGCCCTGCAACCGAGTTCTTTGACAACAGCATTTTGCCATGGTGCTACTTCAACAATAGCATTTTGCCATGGTGCTACTTCCACAATAGCAT
>JAFLJL010000581.1:0-12500 GCA_018398815.1 Conus ventricosus | reverse complement strand
CCAGAAGATCAGCGGCCAGTGGATGACGGCAGATGGTGTGTACATCCCCAAAGAGCAAAACTCAAGTGACATCAGCCAGTTCAGGTCAATATCACTACTGAACGTCGAAGGGAAAATCTTCTTCTCTGTCATGGCAGCAAGGCTGACCAAGTACCTGATGGCAAACAAGTACTTGGATGTGTCAGTCCAGAAAGGTGGCATCCCAGGCGTGGCTGGCTGTGTAGAACACGCCACAATGATCTGGGACGCAATCCAAAAAGCAAAAACAGAAAAGAGAGACCTGGACGTAGTGTGGCTTGATCTGGCAAACGCATATGGATCTGTGCCCCATGAGATGATACAGTTGGCTCTTGAGATGTACCATGTGCCAAAGAACATCCGCGACATGCTCAAGAAGTACTTCAATGGCTTCTCAATGCGGTTCTCTACCAAGGAGTACACAACTGATTGGATCAACTTGGAAGCGGGCATTGCAATGGGCTGTGCAATTTCCCCAATACTGTTCGTGCTGGCAATGGAACTCATCTTGAAAGCAGCAACAAACAACGCGAGACAAACAGACCTTGGCGATGGATACAAGATGCCTCCTCTCAAGGCCTTCATGGATGACACTACAGTGATTTCATCCAGAGAAGACGAGACACGTCATGTGCTGGAGAGGCTGGACGACATAGTTGCTTCATCCAGAATGAAGTTCAAGCCAAAGAAATCACAGAGTCTCTCACTGAGGAAAGGAAAAGTGGCCGAATCTGTGGTCTTCAGTGTTGCCAACCAGGCCATTCCAACAGTCACAGAAGAACCAGTCAAGAGCCTTGGAAGATGGTATGATGATACGCTGAAAGACACACAAAGAGCAAAAGAAACCAAGCAGATGGCGGAAGAAGGCTTGGAGACCATTGACCAGTGTGGGCTCCCTGGCAAATACAAGGTCTGGTGTCTGCAGTTCATGCTGATACCAAAGCTCCTATGGCCTCTGATGATATACGACATCTGCACCAGCACAGTGGAGGCAATGGAAGCCAAAATCAACAAGTTCACAAGGAAATGGCTTGGTGTCCCACCCTGTCTGACTGACATCGCGCTGTACTGTCGCCAAGCAAAGCTCAAACTAACCACTGAAATCCATCCTGGAGGAATACAAAGCAGGAAGATCAGACTTCAAAGCATGCTGGAGGACTCAGGAGACAAGGTGGTAGAAGCAATCAAGCCCAGCTGAAGACAGGCATAAAATGGAAAGTTCAAGAGGCGATGGATTCTGCAAAAGACAGTCTCAAGATCAGAGAAATAACAGGACACACACAAACCAACAGACAAGGACTGGGGGTGACCAAAACTGAATGGTGGTCAAAGGCCAAAGGAAAAGCCAAAAGAGACATGATGATTCAGGAGATGAGAAAAGAAGAAAACCAAAAAAGACTCCAAAAAGCAGTCCAGCAGAGCCAGCAAGGGCAATGGACAACGTGGGAGAATGCACTCCAAAGAAGTCTCACTTGGAATGACATTTGGCACATGGCCCCTCTCAGGATCAGCTTCATTCTCAGATCTGCATATGACCTTCTGCCCTCAAATGCAAACCTGGTGAAGTGGGGGAAAACAGACGACCCTGCATGCCCCCTCTGCCATGAAAAACAAACAGTGGAGCATGTTCTAAGCTCATGTAAAGTAGCCCTGGCTCAAGGAAGGTACACATGGAGGCACAATCAAGTGCTCAAAGAGATTGTACAAGTAGTCTGGGCTAGTACCAACACCACAAAAGGGGAATCAGGACTCCAAAGCACCCGCAACATTCTTCACGGCAGGAGGCAGCAAATCATGGCCAAGAACAACAGTGCCACTCGAAACATGCAGGCAGAGTCTGCTGGGTGGGGCAGATGACTGGGAGTGCACTGCAGACCTCCCCGAATGGAAGAGTCACCCAGAGATCATCAGCAAGAGTGGCATGAGACCAGACATAGTAGTCCACTCTAAGTCAACCAAGCAGCTGATCATGATCGAGCTCACAGTGCCATATGAGAACAGAATGGAGGCAGCTCAAATCTACAAGACTGAAAAGTATGCTGATCTGGCAAACAGCCTGAGGAGAGAAGGCTATCAGGTCAAAGTCCTCACTGCAGAAATTGGAGCTAGGGGATTTGTAGGAACGTCTGCATACAGCCTCATGAAACAGCTCTCAGTTGCAGGGAAGGAAAAAACCAGAGCCCTGAAAGCAATGGCAGAAGCGGCAGAGAGGTGTTTAAGCTGGGTCTGGTCAAGGAGGAACAAAAGTGAACTTCATACGGCTTAATTTCCCTACAAATATCAGGTGTCCCTGTGGCTCAGTGGTTAAAGCGCGAGTCATTAAGTAGAAAATAAGCATGTCCAGAGGGTCATGGGTTCGAATCCCAGCCATGGCTCGTCCCAAGATGGGGAAAATAAAAAGGGGCAGCAGAGGGACATCCGGAGTCATGAACCAGGTGTGGCCCAACCCCCCTAGAGTGTCAGGAGATAAGGGCCGAAACACTTGCTTGAAGGGGGCTTCTCTTCTGAGGACTCTCTGCTGCCACGCTCTCCACGCGTTTCTTTCTACTAGTCGCACAAGTCCAAATACAATTATATATGGAGAAACAGGCCGATACCCTTTGTATGTTGATACTGCTCTAAAGTCAATAAAATATTGTTTTAAACTCCAACGTATGTCTATCCATAGATTTCCTAAACAGACACATCTCATGATTTTGAATAAGATCCCCGAATTTACCCATGATCACTCTAATCGTCATAACTGGTCTATATTTAAATCATGTCGTGATACTTTTGGTTTTTCAGATGTTTGATTCAATGGAGGGGTTGGGAATGAAACTATTTTTCTTAAAGAATTAAAGCAGAGAATGATCGATTGTTATATGCAAGACTGGCATTCAAAACTTTCTCAAAGTGAACGCTTTAGCACATATATGTCTTTCAAATCATCCTTCCAATCAGAAAATTACTTGTCAGCTATCACTATTAGTAAATTGCGTTATGCTTTAACTAGATTAAGACTTGGAATGTGTGATCTGAATATAAATAACAGATATAATGAAAAATCAAAGAAATGCCCGTTTGTAATATGATAGAAAGTGAACTTCATTTTTTTTTAGAATGTCAAACGTATACATTTCTAAGAGAAAAATATTTGTCAAAGTATTACCAACATACATTCATTAATGAAGAATGCTTAGCTCGAATGTTACAATCTGAAGACGTCATGCTCTTAAGAAATTTAGCAATATATATATTTTATGCATTTAAGACTAGATATACGCATTTAAATAAGAAGTAAAGCTGCACTCTTGTCATTGAATTGCTGTCTTAAGGTTTTTGTCTGCTTAATTTCACATGCCATTGTAACTCCCTTGATTTTAGTTTGATTTTGATGTGGGATGTTATACTTATTTTTTGCGTGTTGTCCTTATGTTATTTGCTTTGATTCACTCATGATAACGTGTATCCGTTGTATACAGGCCGGTGGCCTTACAATTAAAGTTTCCGAGTTCCGAGTTCTCTCTCTCTCTCTCTCTGTATCTCTCTCTCTCTCTGTCTCTCTGTCTCTCTCTTTTTCTCTAATGGAGTTGTGCAGAACAGTGTTTCCTCTGAAAACAATACTCCAGATCCTGTTCCACGCTCTAAAGTATCTTCTGTACATACCCTGAGACCTTTATCATTTCTGTCTTGGAACGTCAATGGTTTACGTTCAAAGTTAATATTTAATGACTTTTTGTTTTATGTTTCTTCTTTCGATTTTGTTTACCTGGTGGAGACTTTTGAAAAAGACTGGGATTTCAGTTCATTCGTTCAATCTGAAATGTATTGTATGCCCTCTGTAAAATTTACTAGTCAAGGGAGAAACTCAGGGGGGATAATTTGTTTAATAAAAAAGGAGTTTTGTCCGTTTGTACGTCAACTGAACGTTAAGTATAAAAATATGTGTGTTTTTGTTCTTGATAATCGGTTATTTGGGTGTTCTTGTGACGTTCTATATGTATGCGTGTATATTCCACCGGAAAGTTCTCCTTTCTATGGTTATTTTGGTTACGATCAGGGGATTACAATACTTGAAGATTGTTTGACTGACTTATTACCAACACTGGATGATGTTTATGTTATGATCTATGGTGATCTGAATAGCCGTATTTCAACTCTTTCTCCGCCTGGACCAGTAAACAATCATATACCTCATTTTGAAGACAGCACTAAACAATCTAATCGTCACTCTCAAGATACACAGGTAAACACTTTTGGAAAATTGTTGATTAATATGTGTACTGCCTGTGATCTAGTTGTTCTCAATGGTTTATGTAATGGCGACCAAGAAGGTCACTACACATAATTATATTGGTGAAAATGGATGTAGCGTGAGTGATTATTTCATTTTGTCTAATTATTTTTATGACATCATTTGTGATTCGTGTGAAATGAATGTTGTTGACCGCGTTGAATCTGACCATTGTCCTCTTGATCTTGCCCTTTCGGTTCAGAATGTGTTTAATAGAAATGATGATAAGGAGATACAAGTTATTGAACTCCCAGTTCAAAGAACAGGGAGTACTTTAGAATGGGAACGAAGAAATGCTGTGTGTGTGTGTGTGGTGTGTGTGTGTGTGTGTGTGTGTGTGTGTGTGTGTGTGTGTGTGTGTGTGTGTCCGTGGTCAAAATGTGTTCCACTCGCTCCAGACAAAACTACTGGGTCGATCTTTCTGAAAATTTGTAGGTATGTTCATTGTGGGTCAAGGATGATGCCCGACGTTTTAGTTTGCCGTTACAGCCGTTACTAACGGCTGTAACGGCCTGTAACGCTTTTTCTTCTTTATGGAATATCTCAGAAAGTACTTGGCCGATCTTTCTGAAAATTTGTAGGTATGTTCATTATGGGTCACGAATAATGCCCGATGTTTTAGTTTACCGTTATAACTGTTACTAACGGCTGTAACGGCCTGTAACGGTTTTTCTTCTTTATGGAATATCTCATAAAGTACTTGGCCGACCTTTATGAAAATTAGCAGGTATGCTCATTGTGGGTCACGGATGATGCCTGATGTTTTAGTTTGCCCCGTTATAGCCGTTACTAACGGTTGTAACGGCCTGTAACGCTTTTTCTTCTTTATGGAATATCTCAGAAAGTACTTGGCCAATTTATAAGCGGTTCGGATGATCTTGTGACAAATCGGAGCCTCTGTCCATATGTAAGTGATGTAATGCTGAAAATGGATTAAACAACCGTTAGAAACCGTTATTCTGCCGTTATTTCTTATAGATAGGTGGATTTTTAATTAAATTTGGTATATAGAAAGGTTATCACACACAAATGGCACTTCTATATAGTGTTCCAAAATTTGACCGTTAAAAACCGTTTTTCTTGACATATTGTCCAAATTGGATTAAATTTGATATGTACACAGGTTTTAGCCCAGTGAGGACTAAAATACCTGTTTCAAAAGTGCATATCGGTTATATAACCGTTAAACCGTTATTTTGCCGTTATGTTTTAAATATTGGTGGGTTTTAATGAAATTTGTATATAAAAAGGTTATCACACACAAATGGCACTTCCATGCAGTGTTTCAAAATCTGACCGTTAAAAACCGTTATTCTTGACATATTGTCCGATTTGGATGAAATTTGGTATGTACACAGGCTTTAGCCCAGTGATGACTAAAATACCGGTTTCAAAAGTGTATATCGGTTTATATAACCGATAAACCGTTATTTTGCCGTTATTTTTTTTATATATTGGTGGATTTTAATGCAATTTTGTATATAGAAAGGTTATCACACACAAATGACACTTCCATGCAGTTTTCAAAATCTGACCGTTAAAACCCGTTATTCTTGACATATTGTCCGATTTGGATGAAATTTGGTATGTACACAGGCTTTAGCCCAGTGAGGACTAAAATACCAGTTTCAAAGGTGTACATCGGTTAAATAACCGTTGAAACCGTTATTTTGCCTTTATTTCTTATCTCATAAAGCACTTGGCCGATTTATAAGCGGTTTGGAAAACAGGGAGTACGTTTATATGCTTCGCATCTTGTTGAAAAGTTTATGTGGAATGAACAGTACAGTCAGGTCTTTTATGGTAAACTCTATGAAGCAGAAAATCGCAGTAGACTAAAAAATGCCATAGACTTAATTGATGTAAATATCAATGAAGCATTGAATCTGTTCAACGATTGTATAAGAACATGTGCCACATGCATGAAAAGAAAAAAATAGTTGGGCCAGTCTAAATGTAAAGAGGGATGGTTTGACGCAGAATGTCATGTTAACAAGAAAAAAGTGCGTACTTTGTTGGGAATATTTCGTAGAACTTTGGATAAGAATGATAAAAATCTGTATGTAAGGGCTAGGAGATAATACAAAAATTTGTTAGTTAGAAAAAAAACGAATGTTTGAGAATAGTAGACTAGAAGAGCTTGTGGTATCTGCTCATAATCAAAAAGATTTTTGGAATTGTATGAAAAAAATTTCAATGAAACGTAAACAACCTAAGAATAATATTCCATTGGAGGAATGGTTCCAACATTTTGAGTCCTTACTAAACAAAGATTTACCAAATGAATCTGATTACGTTCTAACAAATGCGGAAAATGAGTTTATTGACCGTCCTATTTCAAGAGACGAAGTTTTGCTTGCACTTAAAAAACTGAAGTCTGGCAAGGCTGCAGGTCCTGACGGAATTATTGGAGAATTCTTTTAAGCACCATGTGAAGAAATTTTAGACTTTTTTGTCATGTTTTTAATGCATTGCTTCAGAAGGGTATCTTTCCTGAGTCTTGGTGTGAGTCTATAACCCTTCCACTATATAAAAAAGGGGATGTGAACAATGGGAATAATTACCGAGGTATTTCGTTGTCTGATATAAGTAGCAAAGTATTTAGTTCTATTATCAACTTAAGACTCCAGGAATATGTAGAAGAACATAACATAACTGGCGAATGTCAGGCTGGATTTAAACGTGGATACTCGACTGTTGATCATATGTATACCCTTCTTGCCTTGATTCAAAAGCAGTTTTCTTTTAACCGCAAGTTATACGTAGCATTTATTGATTTTGAAAAAGCGTTTGACTAGATCAATCGAAATTTACTGTGGCCTGAATTGATGAAGAATGGTATTAGTGGAAAATTGTTTAAATGTATTCGTAGCATGTACAATGCAGTTAAAACAAGAATAAGAAGTGGCAATAAATTAACTGACTTTATAGCGTGCACTAGAGGAGTAAAACAAGCAGATGTGTGCAGTCCTATTTTATTTTCATTATTTATCAACGAGCTTACAACTGAAATAGTAGAAAACGGTAGGCATGGTGCTAGGTTTATAAACGATCCTACAGAATTCTTTATTTTATTACTAGCAGATGATGTAGCTCTGCTCTCGGAGACTGTTGTTGGTCTGCAGAGACAACTAAATAATTTGAAATACTCAATTGATAAATTCGAATTGAAGGTCAATTTTGATAAAAGTAAGATTATTGTCTTTAGGAAGGGAGGTTACTTGGCTGCAACTGAGATATGGCTGTATGATGGTACTGTCATGCCCGTTGTAAACGTTTATAAATATCTCGGCATAACTTTTTCTACCCTGCTGAGTTTTGCTGCAGCATGTAAAGACCTTTCTAGTAGGGCTAGGAATGTATTATTATGTGTTATGAAGAAATTGTTTGTGCTACATAATAATTCCTTGGATGAGTTTGTCAAAATTTTTGATGCACAGATACAACCCATTGTGCAGGATGGTTCAGAGCTATGGGGATTAGATAAGAATGCTGTAGTTAATTGTGAATCGGTTCATTTGACTGGGTTAAAAAAGGTTTTGGGTGTAGAACTTAGAACGCCAAATGATTTAATATATGGAGAAACAAATAGGTATCCAATATATATAAATTCTGCAGTTAAAAGTATCCGCTACTGGTTAAAGTTATTAAACATGACTAATGATAGATTACCACGAAAAGCGTACAATACACTACTTGATCTCGACTCAAGGGGCAAAAGTAATTGGGTTTCAAATGTTCGTATCTGTTTGTGTGAGCTGGGATTAGGTTATGCATTGATATACCAAGGAGTAGGAGAAGAACGTAAGTTTATCCAAACAACTCGACAAAGATTGATCGACAGTAGATGGCAAGCGTGGGAAAGTCACATTCAATCAAGTAACAGATTTGATGTGTACAGAATTCACAGTTTCTCACATTTAGTTAAGAATTACCTTTTGTTTAATATGAAAATGCACTTACGATTTACTTTCACTAGATTTAGATTTGGAATCTCTAATATTAAGGCACATGCTAATCGCTACAAAAATGCGAGTTACAAAGAATTGCTCTGTCCCCTTTGTAAAGAATCAGTCAAGTCAAGTCAAGTCAAGTCAAAATTTTATTTAGAGATGGAAACATTGAATAAGCAGCATATCTGCTTTTTCACATCAAGCCATCTATGAAAAACAACAACACCAACAACAACAACAACAAAATCAAATCGTGTACAATGCCTTTCATCAAAAGAAAAGTAAACATACCGTCTTACCCCATCCCCTGTCCTCCCCTTTTCCCCACTCACTTCCATTCACGTAAAAGGTATCAATGCTCATTGCCGCCCCTATGGTTACATTCACGAAGTGTGTATCTTTACTAATGTATTTCTTTTCTGCACAGGATGGACATTTTTCAGTATGATATGTGGTTAAGAATTCATGAGATAATCTTTCAATTTTTTCTTAAATGTGTTTTTGGTTTTTTTATATTTTTTAAGGGTTTTGTGAGTTTATTCCACAGATTTCCACCTGAATATACAAAACTGGATTTGTATAAATTGTTGCGTGGTCTAGGAATGGACAATAAATGATTATGTCTATGGCAATTGACTCTAAATGTTTCTGTAATCTTTTGGGGAGCTGTTCCATTAACAACGTTATGCATACAAAGGGCTTTATGGAAAAAGAGTCTGTTTGGGAAGGTTAATATTTTGAGTTGTTTGTAATCTTCATCAGTTAGGAAGCTCGATTTTAACAATACTAATTTCAATGCTCGTTTGTACAGACGATGAATTAATTTTAAATTATGTTCACTACAGTTGTCCCAAAGGGTTGATGCATAATCAATTAATGACAAAATATGTGCACAGAAAAAAAGTTTTCGAGAGTGGCCATCGAGGAAATTTTTTATCCGAGACAACTGAAATATTTTTTTTGAAAGGCGTTTTGCTAAGAATGTTATATGTTCAGTCCAAGATAAATCTTTGTCAATAATGACACCTATTGTTTTGTGTGAACTGACTTCCTCAACTTTGTTGTTGGATATGAGTAAAGGCTGAAAATTTGATTTCATTTTTTGTCGTTTTTGTCTTGTAGACACGTACATGCACTTTGTTTTAATAGCATTTAAGGACATATGGTTTAGTTGTGTCCATTCAGTAAATTTATCGATATCTGCTTAAAGCTTAATTGTTAATTCATAGGCACAGAGTCGTTTTCGTGAAGAGATGTATCATCTGCAAACATTTCGCATTTACATTTAACAAAACAAGGCAAATCATTAACGTAAACAGTAAACAAAAGAGGTCCTAACTCAGAGCCTTGTGGAACACCATATTTGACAGACATAAATGTCGACAATTTGTCAGCTACAGCTACTAATTGTTTTCGGTCACATAAAAAAGATGAAATAAGACTTATGAATTCTGGAGTCAGTTTGTAAAGTTCAAGTTTACGGCACAACAAAGAATGGTTGATGACATCAAACGCTTTTTCAAAGTCTATGAAGAGAATACCTGCAAATTTATTCTCGTTTATGCTGCAAAGAAGACTGTCCATAAGCTGTATGAGGGCTGCGTGGCAAGAATGATGTTTTCGAAAGCCCGACTGACTTTCATGTAGAAGTTTGTTATCAGCAAAATAAGAATACAGAGACTTATGCATGTGTTTTTCGATCGGTTTTGCTATGGCTGATAAAATGGATATCAGTCTGTAATTTGATGGGTTTGAAGAATCCCCGGTTTTATACAGAGGAATAACTTTAGCTTCCTTAAATTTTAGAGGGATAGTTTGTTTATCTATGCATAAATTGTATAAGTATGTCAAAGTATCTGGGATAACAGGACATGACAACTTAAGTATTTTTGTCTCGATACCATCTAAATCACGAGTATTTGATTGGGTTGAAGTAGACAAGGCTTTACTAACATCTAAAACGGTCATGGGTTTCAGACTAAATGGAACACGAATATCCTTAGAATGGATGTATTTGTTCTAAATTACTGAGATCATTTTCACTAGATTTATCATTTAATATGATTCTATCTGCTATGGTTGCAAAATGATTATTTAGTTGATCTGCAGATATGTCTGAGCTCATTTGTTGACTTTTTGACATATGTTTATTAGTTAATATGTTAATTGCTTTCCAAATTTGCCTGGTATCTTTGGTAGAAGTTAACAGTTTTCTAAAGTAAGTACGTTTCGATTTTCGTTTTAATGACGTCACTTTATTTCTTTGTCGAAGATGAAGTTCATTTTGTCGTGCAGTGCCCTGCTTATAGTAATCTCCGTTTGCAGCTAATACACACACAAAATTTTATAACCAACCATGTATGTTTCGTTTTTCCTTGCTAATGGCATCAGAAAAAGAGAGTGTAATTCGCAGTTTAGTTCTTTATGTCTACAAAGCTTTCCAGTTAAGAGAAACATTGCTTTCTTGATTGACTGCATTTTGTAATTGTAAGGACTCGTGATACTGCTACCTTTATGATATTTTTCTTGTAATATTGTTATCGCCCCTTTCATATGGGGCTATGGCCTTAAATGATTAAATCATCTGAATCTGAATCTGAATCTCTCTCTCTCTCTCTCTCTCTCTCTCTCTCTCTCTCTCTCTCTCTCTCTCTCTCTCTCTCTCTCTCTGCCGCGCGCCCCTGTGTGTGTGTGTGTGTGTGTGTGTGTGTGTATGTATGTGTGTGTGTGTGTGTGTGTGTGTGTTTGTGTGTGTGTGTGTGTATGTGTGTGTGTGTGTGTGTGTGTGTGTGTGTGTGTGTGTGTGTGTGTGTGTGTGTATGTGTGTGTGTGTGTGTGTGTGTGTGTGTGTGTGTGTGTGTGTGTGTGTCTGTGTCATTCATTTAACGTCTTTCCACTAAACGTGATATTAGACGTGTGTGTGTGTGTGTGTGTGTGTGTGTGTGTGTGTGTGTGTGTGTGTGTGTGTGTGTGGCGCGCGCGTGCGTGCGTGCGTGCGTGCGTGCGTGCGTGTGTGTGTGTGCATGTGTGTGTGTGTGTGTGTGTGTGTGTGTGTGTGTGTGTGTGTGTGTGTGTGTGTCTGTCTGTCTGTCTGTCTGTTGTGTTGTGTGCGGATTGTGAATGTTTGCGTTTGTACGTTTGAGCGTGCGTGCGTGCGTGCGTGCGTGCGTGTGTGCGTGCGTGCGTGCATGTGTGTGTGTGTGTGTGTGTGTGTGTGTGAGAGAGAGAGAGAGAGAGAGAGAGAGAGAGAGAGAGGTGTGTGTGTGTGTGTGTGTGTGTGTGTGTGTGTGTGTGTGTGTGTGTGTGTTCAAGATCTTCCTTTCGAATTCATAAAGAAGCACTTTGTGGGAACGTCCAACGCTTATTGCGAAATCCTATTCACAAACACCGTTGGTGCTCAACTTTCCACAACAGTAACAGATTGCATTAGTAATAACTATACTATCATAGACATTTTAAAAGCTCACTTTTTAAAGATACTGGCATGCACTTTTCCTGACATGTTGGTTCAGAACAGCCTCCCATAGTTACCCACCGACGGCCATCTTCGGCGCACAGTGTCTACTTCCGTGGGTTGTCTAACGCAGATCAAATTTCATCGCCTCCCTTGAATGCAGTCAATGCAGAAACTGCGAAGAGACGGTGCTGGGTGTAGCCGTCTTGGTTTAATGCCTCTGGGAATGACGAGGGTAGAGGGGTGAGGTAAGCAATAAGGGTGAGTGTGGGGGTTGGATGGGGTAGGGAAGAGGTACGGTAAATGTGACCGCTGAAGATGAACGAAGAAATAAAGAGGAAAACTAACCAAACGGTTGTATCAAACAGGAGCGGAGCTGTGATAATATTGACTGGAAAACACACAAGATCCATGAAATAAAAATCAGATGGTTTCAGATTCGAATAATCGATAGAATCCAAATTACAAATGTTGTTTTACAAGAAATGGGCGTAGTTAGCAGTGACTTGTGCAGTTTATGTCTTACTGAAAAGGATAACTCGTTAAATTGTCATTGGAACTGTGAGCAGCGGAGATCTTTCTGGTCAGAACTGGAAGAATTCTTTCATACAGACTGCTATAATGTTGAAAGGTTACAATTAACCAAAAAATATTATATAATACCAGCACCAACTTCATTAGTGAAATCATTTGTTGTATCCTAATTGCAAAACACTTTGTATATTAATGTACACACAAGACAATGAAAATCAACCCTAATCATATTTGGGGAGAATATGAAACACAGGTATGAAATAGA
>JAFLJL010000580.1:45000-62559 GCA_018398815.1 Conus ventricosus | reverse complement strand
CAAAACCCCAAAACCTTAGATAGTCTCTCCAGTTACAACATGCTTCGCCTACCTTCAAAACAACTACCAGTTAAGCGCAATGAAGAACAGAAAGAGGCGGCTCTCGCTGTATAGCGAGGAACGTGTTAGCAAACGCCCGCTGTGCGGGCAGACATGTGAATAGTTGGCTTGCCTTCACTGACTGACTCAACTAATTCTTTCAACAAATACTCTAACATGCGTTAAAATAAAACTTATGGCCTCGAATAACAAACCTGTTCTTCAGTAACGTTTTAGCCATTTTAAAATAACACAATTAAAACACAGTGGTCACAACAGAGCGCCGACGAAACACACAGCCTTCTTGAGTGGTGGCTCAAACAAAAATGACGGCCCGGGTCGTGCACGTCGACAGCCTCGATCTGATTGACGACGTGGCAATCTAGACTTTTCCAAATGTGGTGCAACCCAACTGAGTGTGCTTCGTTTAAACAGCACAGGCTAGGTGCAAACTGCCGCGAGCCGTAAATTAAGTGATCGATTTCAGCCCCGTGTGCAAAGTTTGTAGGTGAAATTAGTCAGAAGAAGTGGTGCGGATTTTATGTCATTTATTGAGAGAGAGAAGAGTGTGTGTGTGTGTGTGTCTGTCTGCCCGCCTCTCTGTCTGTCTGTCTGTCTCTCTCTGTCTCTCTCTTCTCTGTCTATCTGTCTGTCTGCCGGTGATTCTCTCTCTCTCTTCCGCCACAGGAAAAGGCGGCTTTTAGGCCACTTTCGCCCAAAAACTCGGTGGTTGAGCAAGTGGCTTAGAATGAAGGTTTCCCTGTTCTCTACATATCCACTTACCCTAAGTGTACTTAGGTCTGGCCTCCAGCCCAATACCGGAGCTTACATATTTCAGTTGGGCTTAAACCCCTGTCTAGGTCAAGCCTAGTTATAATTATAAACATTTTGCTGTCTTCTCTCCTGACAGCTCGACCAGTGCAGCCATGAATGAATATCTCTCATCCAGTCTCCTCAGCAGGTGAACACCCTGAGTTCCACTCTCTTGTTTTTCCTACACCCAGGGACCGTATTCACTTTCAGTGAATACCACTCACTGTCTACCCAAAACTCTAAAAATGGCAATTTTCATTTCATCTTTATAGCAAACATCACAACAACAAAAAAATTACAATAACCAAACCATGGCCTACACTGGGGTCATGACACCCCCCTCCCCAGGGCAAGAATTACCCAAAGGGGAATTCGTCCACACATAGGGCAAATCATCAGTAATCAGAATATTAATGCAAATATGAAAGCAGGTCCTCTGAACAAAGCTGAACATGCATAGCTAAACATCCACAAAATATTGCATAGGTACGTCCGTGTCCAAATCAATGCAAGAGCTTAGAACACAAGTTCCACCACGAGCCATAAAGTGCATATTATGACCTTTGAATATTGTCACTGTACACAAAACCCAGAATGAAACAACAAAATTACCAAGAGCCTTGCCCAACACAGAACAAGAGTAATGCAAAATACTGCATACAAGCATATGGATGAACGAACCGTTATATGCCAATATTATCATAAGTAAATATACAGTATTTCCATACACTAGAACAAGTTCATGCTAAAATCTTTGTGTATTGAACACCAAACTTGTAACTAACCCATGAACTATGTACAGTTAGTGTCAATATCAACAATCCTAATCACCAATAGTTTTAAACACTATGGGTATAATTTGTCAATCAGGCTCCGAAACCCTGTTGGATACAGGTCTCCATCTGGGCCTACAAATAGACAAAATGGGAAAGTCAGTCACCAAGTCCTCAGTCTTGAACGCAAGACCGAAGATGGTGTGGTTATTTATGCCCCTGAGGCAGGTCAGTTTTTGCAGAAGTCTCATCCTCGGGACAGCAAGTCCGCAAAAACATTGGCAGTACCAGGAATAGGTTCGACCCTAAAATCAAACTCCTGAATAGACAAAGCCCAACGCAGAAGGCGGTTATTTTTCGTTTTGAAGCTCTCAAAAAACGTGAGTGGCCGTGATCAGTTTGTATACAAACTGCTTTCCTGAAAGAAACCTGGAGAACTTCTCTAACGCCCATACAATAGCGAGACACTCTCGCTCAATAGTGGAGTATCTTGCTGGGGTTGAGAGAACTTTTTACTGGCATACTGTACAGGGTGGAGTAAGCCATTTCTCTCCTGCATGAGACAAGCCCCCATGCCAGTACTGCTCGCATCTGTGCGCAAGACAAAATCCTCAAGAAGATCTGGGAGGAGGAGAACTGGGATCTGTTCAAACACCCTGCACTGTCTCTAGCACTTTTGACAGTCATCCGTCCACTGAATTTGTTTGCGTTTCTCACCCTTGGTGAGATCAGTCAAAGGGACAGTAATACTAGCGAAATGCGGTACGTATCGACGATAATATGAAAGTAGACCCAAAAGGGATCTAACTTGTTTCTTGGAAGAGGGTCGAGTCACCGACAAAATCTTGCAACCTTTTTCGCTTCAGGACGAATCTGTCCCACTGATATCATGTGCCCCAAAAAACTCCAGTTCTTGGAACCCAGCATGAATTTTAGATGGGCGAGCAGTCAGCCCAAACTGTCGCAGACGACAGAAAAGAAGGCGCAGAAAATGAAGCAGTTGGTCCCATCGCTGCGTAGCCAACAGGATGTCATCAAAGAAGCTAACAGCTGAAAATTCATGTAAGCTCAAACGACGCATCATCCTGGCAAATGTAGCGGGAGCATTTTGGAGCCCAAAAGGCATCCTCACCCAATGGTACAAACCAAATGCGTTTGGAACGCTGTTTTATGCCTATCTCTGAAGCCATAGGAATTTGCCAGTAACCTTTTGTCAAATCGATTTTGACAAAATACTCTGATTTTGACAACTGACAGAACAACTCCTCAACTCTGGGATTGGCTCAGAATCGAATACAGTGACTTTGTTGAGGCACGGTAATCTATGCAAATCTGAGCGAGCCATCCGG
The DNA here is from genome assembly GCA_018398815.1 of Conus ventricosus. Taxonomy (NCBI): domain Eukaryota; kingdom Metazoa; phylum Mollusca; class Gastropoda; order Neogastropoda; family Conidae; genus Conus; species Conus ventricosus. Next base: position 59,585 of record JAFLJL010000580.1, on the reverse strand, counting down.
CTTACCACCAGTACGACAGGAGCACTGTAGGGTGAAGTAGAAGCCTCAATACACCTAGCTCAAGCATGACCTTGAGCTCTCTCTCCACAAACCTGACGTTTAGCAAATGGAAGGGGATCGCTTTCGTCCGCACTGGTACGTCTGAAGTCAAGTTGATCACATGAGGATCCACGTTAACAGCCTCACCTGGTTTGTCTGTAAGGACATCCGAGAAGTCTTGTAATAAAGAAGTCAGCTGTCGCTTCTGAGAAGCAGAAAGGTCAGGATTAATGTGAACTCCTTGTATGACTCACCTTTCACAGAAAGGGTGGGCAACACAACTCCATCGTCTGATACATCTTCAACAACACCTACCGCAGATATAGCAATGGTAGGGTACGGTGCAGACAATGAAGTGAAAGACATAGCTTTGGACTGAGTAACCTGGCACTCAGTGGCCACACAATGAACCGGCAGAACAGAGCTTAACTCAAAATCTGATCCTGAAGAAGAGATGTCGACAGTCACCGGGACATCAAGATTGATGCAGACATTGCATCTGTCCATATACAAACGCAGCATGTTGATATGGAAAACTTTATCCTTGCCGTCCATGTCAATGACATAGTTAACTGGAGAACATTTCTCTTTTAACAACATATGGTCCTTTCCATGAAACCCTCAGTTTATTGTGCTCGTCCGTTAGCAAAACTAACACCTTGTCTTTAACAGCCAAAGAACGAGGCTTAGATTTCCTGTCTGCAAACACTTTGTATTTGTCGGTGTTCTTGTCAGATGTTTGTTGCGCTATCTTGCAACTGTCCAAGATGCGATTGTGTAGGTTCATACACATACTGGTACCATTTTTGTCATCAGGACTGGACTCCCTACCAGTCCAACAGCTAGCAAGTAAAGAAAGGGGCCCGCGAGGAGAAGTCCGAACAACAGCTCAAACGGCGAAAATCCCAAGTAACGTTGGGCAACTCACGGTAAGCAAACATGACTGCTGGAATATACCTGTCCCAATCAGAAGGACGTTCACGGCAAACCTTCCGAAGCATAGTCTTCAGAGTGCCATTGAACCGTTCTACCATCCCGTTAGATTGAGGGTGGTATGGAGTAGTAGTCACTGATGAGTAGAAAAGAAGTCTATAAATTTCTTGCATCAGATCCGACACAAACTGTGTACCACAATCCGTGAGGATCTCAGAAGGCAAACCCATCCGTGAAAAGACCGTAAGCAGTGCCTCAGCAACAGTAATGGTGTCGATCCTTTTCAGCGGAATAGCTTCCGGGAAACGTGTGCGTGTCCACAATCGTAAGGACATAACGGAAGCCAGAAGATGAAGGTTCAAATGGTCCGACAATATCCATGGCGACTTTCTCGAAAGGAACTGAGATCAACGGCATCTTGTGTAATGGGACACAAGGAACCCATTTCGTGCGACTGTTCTTTGACACGTGTCACATGAGCTACAATAGTCAGAACGGCACGTGAAACGGAAGGCCAAAGAAAGATGCAAGGACACGTTTGAAGTGTACGTTTAACCCCGCAATGACCCGCAAAGATTGAATCATGCGCAGTGTGTAGCACAATTGTCACGCAAATCCTTGGGGACAACAATCTTTTGACGACGTCACCATCCTTAGGAAACAGACGAAAAAGTATGTCATTGTCAACAATGTACGTAGGTGTTGACACTGGAGTTGGCACTTCTGGAAGTACAGACCGTACAAATGCGACAAAGTTGTGTCACGTCTCTGCATGGCAGCAAGATCTTTTGGACCTACCTGCAGCAAAGATAGATCCGGCACCCGTAAAGGTTTTGGCAATGCCTTTTCCGTCTTATCCTGCTGACGTGTACTAACGGAACAAGGAATGAAAGAGCCTCCTGCCCCTGAGCAAGAAGAACTGACCCCTGGTAGATTCCAAGAATGAAATCTGTGACCGGCTCATCAATAACACAAGCCTCCACACGACCAGAAAAGTAAGGGGTGCAAACATCTACCAAAGCAAGGGAAACACCTCAATGCGACCTCCAAAAGAACGACAACGTTGAGTCTCACCAGTGAATTGCTCTGGCCGCACAAATGACCTGCGAACACCTGCCGTAGTACAGCCAGTATCTCGAAGTAAAGATTGCCTGAAATCCATTGACTGAACCTGTCTCTACAATGAGACCATCTGTCTCCACATGAGACACCATGGGTGTGCAAGTCTTTTACTAGTCTGATCCTCAGACACATTGGCAGTAGCTGATGATGACGACTGAGTTTGATATGGACACTCATTGGCAAAATGGAAACGACACCCACACGCCAACAACAAGGAGAATCCGAAGAACTCATCTGAAACTGACCTCTGTGAGAACCTTGACCGCGAAAGAATCCACGACCGCGAGGCGGACGAGACGGTCGTGAAAATTGCGCACCACGTTGCTGTGAATTAAGGACGGTAAAAAGTTCCAGAAGCCGTCTGATAATTGTCAGAGTACTGACGCCCAAAATTCTGGAATGGACCACGCTGTGCCTGTCCACGTTGATGTTTGAAACTTTTCCCCGGGCCAAAGCCACGCTGCTGAGAAATCCGGCTGACACATTAGTTTCGAATAAGGGATCTTTCTCTCTTTTGGCGAACTGTTTTTCCGGATGTGCTGTCCTGTACTGGTCCGCAATACGGCACATTTCTTCAGCATTATTGATTTGACGCTCCTTTAAAAATACTGCCAGATCTTTGGAAACGCTTTGTAAATTTGCTCACGAATCAACAAATCGCTTAAAGAATCAAAATCACGTCCAGTATTCGAAGTTCGATCCAGCGATCGAAAAAATGAGAAGTGCGGATAAGAAATGCGGAGAAGGATTCCCCTTTCTCCGGCCTAACAGAGCGAAATTTTTCTCTGAAACCTTCCTCCGTGCACTGGAATCGTTTTAACAACTCGGACTTTAGGTCTGCCCACGTGAGTGATTCCTTAGCGGATAACGAATGATATAAAGTTAAGTAGTAGTAATGTAGGGACGTAATCAATTACATAGGCCGTTAAGCCTTTCAATGTCCCCTCGTGTTATTATACTTTTATGACAGGGTTGAAAATGCATGCAATATAAATTTTCCTTCTTATTCATCAAAGCTTCTAAACTGTACTTTAAATTTCAAGTCTTCATCCAGCAAATTCTTAAAAACATTAGTATTTTTAGCAAATTTAAGTGCAGTTGGCAAACTGTTCCAGTTAGTAATAACTCTGTTACTGAACTTGAATCTCCCCATATTAGTATGAAACTGCTTAACAAATATTTTGCCTTCCGAATTTCTTGTTCTATCTGTTTTAACAGCCTCAAAAAAATAGTCCCACTGTATGTCCGTTTGCTTGTGAAATATTTTGTACACTTCAATCAAATCCCCTCTAATACGTCTACCTTTTAAAGAGTACAAATTTAAGTAATTTAATCTATCTATATAAGACATCTTTGTACATTCTTGCAATATTTTAGTAGCTCTTCTCTGTACTCTTTCGATTGCTATTGACTGTCTTTTCAAGTGTGGGTACCAGATTATATTTCCATATTCAAGATGCGGTCTAACCATAGCTTTATATAACTTTAAAAACGTTTCTTTATTTAGGTAAATAAAAGTTCTTTTGATTAATCCAATCATTTGGTTTGCTTTATTTATACACTTATGAATGTGAGTATCAAAAAGTAAATCTTTATCAAAGATTACACCCAGATCCTTTTCTTCCTTACATTTCTGTACCAGCCTATTTCCACCATCTATTTTCATGCTGTATTCATGTTCTGGATTGTTTTTGCCAACATGCAAAACTTTACATTTTTCAACATTAAATATAGATTCCACTTGTCTGACCAGTTTTGGAGGCAATTTAAATTTTCTTGCAGACTATTATAGTTATCTGATTTGTCATATATTTTTGTGTCATCAGCAAAAATTTTACAAAAACTATTTACCTCATCTGGAAGGTCATTTATAAAAATAGTAAACAGTACAGGTCCTAAAATACTCCCTTGGGGAATACCACTCATAACATCTTTCTCTGTCGACATACAGTTACCCACTCTTACTCTTTGTTTTCTATTTGACAAAAAATCTCTAATCCAGTTTAGCAACTTACCTACTATACCGTATGCTTCCATTTTTTTCAATAATCTCTCATGCGGAACCGTATCAAAAGCTTTACGGAAATCAAGGTAAATTATATCAACAGAGTACTTATTTTCTAGCATGTTAACTAAATCTTCCATAACTTCAAGTAGTTGTGATATGCAAGACCTTTTTTTACGAAAGCCATGCTGGCATACTGCAAACAAATTATTATCAGTGAAGTGAGATACTATGACATCTCTTATAATGGATTCTAGCACTTTGCATGCAATGCAAGTTAAGCTTACCGGACGATAGTTGCCTGGCTCAGATTTTGACCCTTTTTTAAAAATAGCAGTAACTTCTGCCGATTTCCAGTCGAGGGGTAATTTTCCTGTCTCTAATGATTTATTATAAATCTTACTGAGCGGTACAGCTAACTCCTTACTTAATTCTTTTAGAACTTTAGGTGGTATTAAATCAGGTCCCTGCGCTTTAGACTGATTCAATTCAAACAACTTCTTCTCTACTGCAGCTGAAGTAATTATTATATCTGTAACTGAAATTCCATTAGATTTACTACATTCAATAAGATCAGGTATGTTATTTGTATCTTCATTAGCAAAGACACTTGCGAAGAACTCATTTAAAACTTCAGCTTTCTCCATATCTGACTCGGCCAACCCTCCTTTACCATCATTTAGAGTATTTACCCCTATGTTTACTTTTGTACGTTCTTGCACGTATTTCCAAAAACATTTGGGATTTTTTTTACATTGTTCTGCTATTTTACGTTCATAAGCTTTTCTTGTTGATTTGATTTCATTTTTGCTCTTATTTCGCATTCTTGCATATTTGCTGTATTCTTTCCCATCTTTCGTCAATAAATACCTTTGAAAAGATTATATTTTTTCTTAATCATTTTAAGTACTTTATCATTCATCCAAAGTGGTTTAAGCATTTTATTTTGGCTACAAATAGTCTTTGGAATACATTCGTCCATACTTCTTAAAACTTCGCATTTTAAGACATTCCACATTTCCTCGACATCCTGATCATTTGTAAGCAAGGAGTTGACACTCTCTGAAAGCATTTTCCTCATTTTATTATAGTCTCCTTTCTGTAAATCAAATTTATACTTAGGGTTTTCTTTAGTCTTTTCTTTGGGAACATATAGTTCAAATGTTAAAATCAAGTGATCACTTTTACCCAAAGGGTCACTATATTCAATATCAGAGATCAAGAATTCTTCATTAACTAAAACTAAGTCATCAATTGTAAGGCGCTTCCTTTGAATAGGGACGCAATATACAGAATCCATTTATCCTTTGGCCAGCCACAAGTTGTAGCATGAGTCTCAAAACGGTACAAAAAAGCATCAATTTCATCTTTGCTCTCATCAAAGACAGGCAGTTTTGGAATATAGGGAGATTTTCCCTGAAACACCCTTGAATGAGTCAAATCACCTTCAACTTCCTCAACGTCCTCTGCTACTTCCTCCTTTTGAATACGGATCCTTTCCAACTGCAAATCCAATTGCTTCTGCTTTAACACATGTTCTCTCTCCCTTTGTCTTTCCTCTCTTTCCTCTCTTTCTTTCTCTCTCACTCTGCTTCGTTCCTCTCTCGCACACGCACGCTCTTCTCTCTCGAACTTCCTCTGCTCGTTTATGTAGGCGATTACCTCATCACCTTGTAACCCTAACTCCGTCGCTTCAGCCATATATTGTTTGAAGGAGGCTTCCATTTTGAATTAATCTTAGAAAACACCAAAATTGGAAATTGCACCCAAAAGCACTGGAATGGGGAAAAAAGAAAAAAAAAAATTAATGATGCTTTTAACACACTGTAATAAAATTCTTATGAATAAAATTGAGCCCTTTACTTTCAACAAAAAGCTGATTCCGAACACTCACTCAATAAGCACAAGAAAGAACGACCGGAAATAAATGTTCCAAAGCTAGAACACAAAAGCAAAATTTCAAATGTCAATCAAAAGAAAACAAAAGAAAGTCCACACCAACTCAGTAACTAATTTCCAACAAAACTTGTTTTATTAGGGGGAGTTTTTTCCGCACTTGCCAAACCCTGTCCTGTAGAAAGAGGCAAGGTCGGTACAAACTCTGGGAAGAGGGGACTATTTGAAATAAAACGATAGGACAGAGAAAGAATTAAAAAAAAACAACTATAGAAGGACGATCAAGGCTGCTCCCACTCTTGAACTAATTGCTGAATTTTAGCAAGAGCGGTGGGGCTCACCGATCTGGGGAAAAAAAAATAGGGACGAGCCAAACAATTCATATGAAAATCATACAGAGCCAGAAAACAGAGAGAAGTACTCACTCGCACTGAAAACAAACACTCACTCACACCCCAATACAATCAAATCAACCGATCAACAAGTAATTCGAGCAAATGTTTAACTAACAATGCGCCACCTACTTATTCACTCTCTAAAATTCATTTATATTAAAACAAGGTGAGAAAACTTATCCCAAATTCAGAGGAGTACAAGCGGTATCCTTTTCTTTTTCAATCACAAAAGGGGGTTTAAACAATATCTTTTCAATTGAGAGGGGGAAACAATCAAACTATATAAGAGGGAGTGAGGTGAATACTTCAGGAGAAAAAAAACCTGAGCTAACACATTCACACGTGATTTACCGACAAGTCGGGGTCACCACTGTCACAATGGCCGTGCCTCGCCCACAAGCACGCAATCGCATACACCCGCACACGAGACTCGACCTCTCCGGGCACAACCGCAATCTGACTCCAATCACACAAATATCACTATAAAGATTTCATGAAAATTTCTCCCCCTGGCCAACAACCTCAGCGGGGTTTTTATTTCTTTTTTTTCTCTCCAAAGTATATTAAAGAATATTAACCCCTCACATCAAGCTTGCACATTTCAGCCAATACATATTCTTTTACTTCCACTTTTTTTTCACTTTGTTTAGTTACATGAATTCATAACTTTGGGTGGTCCATATAGTGACTCATATCCCAACGATTCAAAATTATACATTTTTTCCTTCTTCTCTCAGATATATTGGATTCCACTCGGAAATCCTTCCCGGCACAGCGGGATACCAAATAGAGTCTTCCCGACACAGCGGGATACCAAATAGAGTCTTCCCGACACAGCGGGATACCAAATAGAGTCTTCCCGACACAGCTGGGTAACAATTTGACTCCTCCCAGTACAACGGGGTAACAAATAGAAATCATCCAAATACTGCGGGGTAATAAAATCTTCCAAGATTACGGGTCCATCAGACTCCCGTCAGTATTTCCCTGAACTGGGCGACTGGCTGCTTTCTTTCTTGTTTCAGGACTCCACAATCCCCAATATACGGTCCTGTAATAAAGACGACTTATGAATGAAAAGTATATAAAAAAGGTACTCACCGATTTTCATCGAATTCTCGAACGAACCTACCTACCAGATATGTGGATCAGGAGTTTTCAATTTCGATATCAAAACAAAAGAATGCCGAATTATACAATTAATCAAAACTGGATCCACATATCCACTTACCCTAAGTGTACTTAGGTCTGGCCTCCAGCCCAATACCGGAGCTTACATATTTCAGTTGGGGCTTAACCCCTGTCTAGGTCAAGCCTAGTTATAATTATAAACATTTGCTGTCTTCTCTCCTGACAGCTCGACCAGTGCAGCCATGAATGAATATCTCTCATCCAGTCTCCTCAGCAGGTGAACACCCCTGAGTTCCACTCTCTTGTTTTTCCTACACCCAGGGACCGTATTCACTTTCAGTGAATACCACTCACTGTCTACCCAAAACTCTAAAAATGGCAATTTCATTTCATCTTTATAGGCAAACAATCACAACAAAAAAACATTACAATAACCAAACCATGGCCTACACTGGGGTCATGACACAGACCGAAGTAGAAAGGTAATTGCTCGAGTGCCGGCACTCGCAGATGACGGTCTGATCTACAAAAGACCGAAGAATGCTCAAGAACGACTGACAGCAGTCCAGCAGCAATGAGAACGCATTGCTTAGTGGTGTCAATAAACTGAATTTTCCAGCAACCTTTCAGAGGTCTGGGGATTGTCTGCATTGTCAGCAACAAACATCAGAAAAGAAACGTCTGTTGTTTCCTTCATTGCAATGCAAATCAAATCAATTTGCTACTTCCGCTATTTGGGTACAGGCTTCGACAGAATGCTGAACTTTAGCAAACATGTCGATAATATTACACTTCAATGCAAAAAGCACATTTCTGCCATGATGGCAATAGCAGCTAAAGGCACTGAACAATGCTATCTCTATCAACCTTATCAGACCATTGTACTCAGTTTTGCTCACAACACTGTTAAAGAGCATTAAAAAAAATCAGAATACAGAATGAAGCAAAGAAACTGACGTTGGGAACTTTGAAGAACACACAAATTAACTATGCATTTTACTTCTTGACCTGTCTTCATTGCAGGTCAGACACAAGCTGCAACGAGTGAAGGCACCTGTAGAGCACCTGAAAGCTGCCCTAAGCCACAACATACAACAGTGATGGAAACACAAAGCACTCGTCTAGGACTTGCAAAAATCATGACTCTGAAAAAACAGCAGATAGTACACAGACCACTTCAAACACCCTCAGAGCTAGGAAGACACTGTGTAGATGAGACAGACCACTTCAAACACCTTCAAAGCTAGGAAGACACTGTGTAGATGAGACAGACCACTTCAAACACCTTCAGAGCTCGGAAGACACTGTGTAGATGAGACAGACCACTTCACCTTCAGAGCTAGGAAGACAACGACAAGAATTGGATTAGAGTTTGCCCGATTTCATACGAAACTTTAAAAAAGTCATCTCATCTTCCAGAGCTTAACATTAAGAGAGGAAATGGCCACACATCCGGACATTAAGGAAAAGTAGAAACATCATCAACCAAACGAATGTTGGAATGGTGTCACGGATAACACTGCAACAAACCCGAGAGAATGGGGTACACTGATACTGAGCCTGTCCAATAGCAGACACTAAAAACTTAACGCACTTCAGCTAAGGAAACAGAACAGATTGTTTTCATTATAAGAAAACAGACTTTAAGTATATCAGGATCCCCTAGTTTTCCTAAAATAAAAAAAGTGGCTGGTAAGTGAGTACCAATGAAGCGATGCAAGTGTATTACCAAAGATATAAGTGTGCATTCGTCAGCGTGTGTGTGTGTGTGTGTGTGTGTGTGCGTGCGCGCGCGCGCGCGTGTGTGTGTGTGTGTGTGTGTGTGTGTGTGTGTGTGTGTGTGTGTGTGTGTGTGTGCTTGTGTGTTTATATCCGTGTGGTAGTTGGGTGTTTATTGGACATCCTTGTTGGTGAGGCCTTTCCGCGGTCCACCTAGAAGAGGATCATTGATACTGACGGCTGGCTTCACAGGAGTGTTTCACGTGTTGTGATAGCTTCGCTGTTCCCTGGCAGCGGTACATCTTCTGCTGGTCTGCTGGCTTCACAGGAGTGGTTCATGTGTTGTGATGGCTCCGCTGTTCCCTGGCAGCGGTACGTCTTCTGCTAGTCTGCTGGCTTCACAGGAGTGGTTCATGTGTTGTGATGGCTCCGCTGTTCCCTGGCAGCGGTACGTCTTCTGCTGGTCTGCTGGCTTCACAGGAGTGGTTCATGTGTTGTGATGGCTCCGCTGTTCCCTGGCAGCGGTACGTCTTCTGCTGATTGCTGGCTGGACGTACGTAGCACGTTTCCTGACCTGTGCCTTTAGCGACTCACAGACTGGAGTTTGTGTTTTGATAAACTGCAGGAGTGGGCGGTGTCATTGTGGTAAATTGGCATCGGTGGAGTCTGCTGTCTGGGAGCCAGGACTGGCATATCCACGCCTGTTCTGTCACAGACTACATCGTTCAGTTCACTCACGTCTTTGGCATACACATACATTTACGTGCCATTTCTTAGATTAGCAAAGATTGCGTGTAAGTTAGAGATTCTCATGCATGACCATATTTGTTTCTTCACATTCTCGCTCTAACTACTTTCAATCATCAGGTCCATCTCCTAGACACCGAAGAAACGTTCTTCGTCGATACTGCCCTAGTTTTAGTTTTAGCTGCTTTTGTATGTAGATTGTGTCTTTAATCTAAACACTTCTTCTTGGCCCTCTGTTTTTATCAAGTTTTCTTAAAGAACATCTTTCTTCAGCTTCAAATGAAACATATCAGATTGTGCCCTTCCAATCAGATCCGATACATGGGCTGGTAGATTCGATTTATTTGCTCTTAACTTTATCTGCGTAACACTGTTGCCAAGTTTGTTTGTTTGCTTTTCTTCAATGCTACACAGCCCTTCTGTGATTGCAATTTGTCTATTTCTCTTACCAGTGTTATAAAGGTAATATTTCGTCTACAGTAGGATGCCATTTAACAATGCTGCTTATCTAGTCAAGTAAAGGTTGAACAGGACCACTCTCCTGTGCAATTCTTACTGGTAACAGTGGTTTCAAATGTTCTTTGCTCATGAAACGTTGCCAGGAACTGTGCTCGAGTTCCAGGGGGTTCATGTCAGTTTCTTTGTTATGAGAGTACGTCGACAGAAAACATGGATCGCTTGTGCAAGCTACCAAAAAGGGAAGGATTCGAAAGTCTTATGCTTGGGCTTACTTGATCATGTAAACCATGCAGCGTACATGGACTGTATGCGCCGAGAGCGCACAGTTATTGGTTTATCACCTGTAGATGGTCAGTTGAATTAGAGGAGAACTGATCGTGTTCACAGTACAGACAGTAAGGTCTTGCCGAGGGTGCATGCCTCATAGTTTAGTTTCTTCGTTTTGACACAGGGAGGGGGAGGGGTGTCTTGAGTAAATGTAAATCATATGCTACAAATGGCCTGTGTTAGGCTTGGTAAATTTTATGTGAGATATATGGTGAAGAGATTTTTTTTAAAGAAATGAGGGATTGATATGATTTAGATAAAGAATGACAAAATTTGAAATGATTGATTTGTTTTTCTTTCCCTTTCAGGAATTTTTCCATAGATAGAGAATGGGCAAGTGGTCTACGTTTTGTCGAGAAGGGCACATGCATAGTTTGTATTTCTTCCAAGTCAACAAAGGTAGTGAAGAGTGAAACCATGACGCTGTCTGTGGCTGAAGCTGGACGAAAACATGTTATTTGTCTTTGAGGTCACAGGACTTTGTGAAAATCCGAATAATTGAATGATCAAATGTTGAATTAAAAAAGTTGCAGGTACTTTTTGAGTCTGATAAGACCTGCTATGTGTTTATTTGAATATGTCCACATAATTTGGGAAAGCAATGCTGAAAGAATTTTATGTAAATACTATAAAAGTGTATTGCTAAATCAAAGGCGGATGGGGTGGGGACTCTCTTTTTTGTGTCCGACTGGTTTTTTGTCGACGTTGCATAGGCCAGTGTCTGACAGTGGCGACCACAGCTCCAGCTTAGCCTCTGACAGACAATATTACGATCATCGAACTTGTATTGGTGTTTGTCCCTTGCGAAGAAAAAGAAAGTAAGTTTTTTTTTTCTTCGCCTCCCGTTCTTGTACTGCTGTTTTGTTCTTTTTTTGACGTTATATAGTCTTTCTGTGTTTTTTTGACATTATATAGTCTTTTTGTGTTTTTGGTATCTACTATATTGTACTGAACGATTGTGTATGGAAGGTGTCCTGTTTGTCGTTCCTTGTTCACCTGGTCTCCAGTCAATGGGAGGTAGATATTATAAGGATTCTGCCCGATGATTTCCTGTTGCTTCCCTCCTTTTCTTCTGGTCTGTTGTGGCTCTTCCAGCTTTTTGTTCACATTCCCTTCTTTTCAGCACTCCCTCCTCTATCTAGTGTGTGCATTGTAATACATTGTACGTAGGGTTTCTCGTTAGGTTTTGTGTTGAGTTCCTTCTTTTGAATGCACTCCTGTTTGGTTTCTTGAATTCTTCCTCTTTTGAAGATTTTGTCTTGATTTTCCTAGCTTGTTTACTAAGATTTTCCAATGTATTCTAGCAATTATAAATTTTCACAGTTCTGAATATTTGTTCAAAAGTTCCGTGATATAGTAGATGAGAGTCAAAGTGTCCAAACTGTCTCTCCCGTTTAGCTGTAAAATCTTTCTGACAAGTAAATGGATAAGATTTTCTTCTTTTTTTTACATGCTTACATGTTAATGTGAAGGACACCCCCCGCCCCCCTTCTTTCTTTACATCGTTATTATATTCATGTGAACGATTCCCTTTTATCCCTCCACTCCACCTTTTTGTTTCACACTTTTACATTTTTACCTGCATAATTCCATCTGAACACCCTCCACATCCTATCGTGATCATTGAATACGGTTCTTGCTACAGTTAAGTTTCTGAATGTCGTGGTATTTTCGCAGTCATAAAAAAACTGTAGCCGTCTCTGTTCGACAGCCCTTTAATCATAAAAAGCACATTGGATATTTTTCCTGTTGCAAATATTTCAAAGGAGCTCAAAGAAACTAAAATTCTTCAAAGCGAAGACACAGCAGAATCTCTGACTAGCACTTTGATTGGGTCTGCAAAAAGCATGCATTCTGATGTCTTCCAATAAGCTACAACTGCCCCAAACACCTTGGTTTGGTTCTGACTGATGATATTTCGCATGAGAACGCAAACGGGCTCAGCGTCAGATGTTCCAAAGAGCTTCAGTTCCCAACACTGGAACTCACCAGGGACTGCGGGCCAAAACCAGACTACCTTTAAATGAAGTAAACATCAGTCTTGCAGAGTCTTCTATTCTGGGCTGACATCCAAACCGTCTAAGAGGGGAGTCTGGAGCATCGTCAAGAAAAGCAAAGGGAGGAGCACCGACACATTAATTCATCACGAGGAGCACCAATCCATTAATTCATCACCTGAAACTTGCTGATGCTCTGATAACCGACAAACAAGCTGCTGCCAACTGGCAAACAAGATGTTGCCAATCTGCTGGCCTCCACCACTTGACTGAACTTGATCCTTCTCAGACAAAGCTGCTGTTTTCTTGAAAACCAAACAATTGAGAGAAGGTCCATCACGTGTCTTCCGTCAGGCAGCGCTGAGGTTTGCAAATTGACACGTTCAATTGATGAGTCTTCCTTCAGGCAGCTCTGAGGTGTGCAAATTGACACTTTCAATTGATGAGTCTTCCTTGAGGCAGCTCTGAGGTGTGGCAAAATGACACTTTCAATTGATGAGTCTTCCTTCAGGCAGCTCTGAGGTGTGCAAATTGACACTTTCAATTGATGAGTTTTCCCTTCAGGCAGCTCTGAGGTGTGCAAATTGACACTTTCATTGGGAGTCTTCCTTCAGGCAGCTTGAAGTGTGCAAGTTGACACTTTCAATTGGTGTCTTCCTTCAGGCAGCTCTGAGGGTGTGCAAATTGACACTTTCAATTGATGAGTCTTCCTTCAGGCAGCTCTGAAGTGTGCAAGTTGACACTTTCAATTGATGAGTCTTCCTTCGGCAGCTCTGAGGTGTGCAATTGACACATTCAATTGATGAGTCTTCCTTCAGGCAGCTCTGAAGTGTGCAAATTGACACTTTTAATTGATGAGTCTTCCTTCGGGCAGCTCTGGGGTGTGCAAATTGACACTTTCAATTGATGAGCTGGGATCGGCTCTGTGGGCCTGCGGCGCTTCTGCTCCTGGCCTGGGTGACGTTCATTGTCAGCTTTTGAAGCATTTCTTATAGAGCTGTGTCCAGACCCTTCTGGAGGTCAGCAACCACATCTACACCGCAGGTTGCTCTCCGTCCTCCTGGCGGGAGCCCTGATTATTTCTGTTCCTATTCCTAGGCCTGGAAAGGATCTTGCCAACCTTTGAAACTGTCGTCCAGTGGCTTAGACCAGCTGTGTCTGCAAGCTGGTGGAGGGGATGGCCGACTCCCAGCTGGTGTGGGCGCTGGAAACAGATGGTCTGTTGGCCAAAGAACGGTGCGGGTTCTAGAGGTGCCACCCTACCATTGACCATTTGGTCAGTCTTGAAGCCGCCATCCCGCAGAGCCTTCATTAATAAACAACATGTGGTTTTCTATCTTTTTCGATCTGGAAGATCTATGATGCCACTTGGATAAATAGAATTCTTGTGGACCTTTGTAAACCTGGTTTTCGTGCCTATCTTTGTTGAACACTTTCTGGCTGATCGGTGGTTTCGGGTCTGCGTTGGCACCACGCTGTCTGATATCCATGGGTGGGAGTTAGGTGTGCCCCAGGGGAGCATTTTTTTTCCTGTTCTGTTCGCCGTCAAAATTGGCAAATTTGTCGGTTCTGTAGACCGGGTTGATGATTGTGTGCTTTGCGCAGTTGCGACCTCTTCTGTAGGGGTCGACTCAAACTTGGTGTGGATGGGACTCGACAGTGTGCCTAGGAGGCCCGGGTTTGGCTTTCCGAGCGCCCAAATGCAATGTATCTATTTCCCCAGCTTTCGTCGGTTCTTTGCCGATCCTGGGCTTCTTCTGGATGGATCCACAATACCTTTTGATCTGAAAATTTTGTAAAACATTTTTTCCAAAA